>ML806220.1:25184-43372 GCA_009831015.1 Picea engelmannii | reverse complement strand
TTTTTTTTTTAATTATTATTTTTATTTTGAAATGAGATGCAAAATGAAAAAAATAATTTAATTAATTAATATCACCAAATGATTTTATGAAAATGAGAAATCAACCAAGATATTATTTGATGAAGTATTGAACCCATTATTCAAAATAGTCAAACTTGTTAATGAGCAAGAGAAAGAACACATAATCATAATTTAAATGAAAGTAAACAATTGATAAAAATTAACGTTTTTGTTTAAATTGAGATTTCTATGCTCGTTTCTAAATTTTGACATATGCTCTTGTAATGAATGTCTCATACTATAGTGAATGTCTTAAGTTTGTCTCAAATAAAGCCAAGGTATGGAACTATTTGAAAAGGTTGATTCTGTAGCTCATTATAATTATCAAGATTCCAATGGGGGCCCTTTAAATTTTGTAAAAATTTAGGGGGATTTGTTGGGGCTCAACAAGTCTTAAAAACACCCCATCCCCTACTTCAAAATTCTTTCACTACGATTTTGATATGTTTGTTGTTTCATGTGATTCTGTGCCATGGTTAGGTTATCCTTTAAGATTTGGAGAACTTGTTGTTCATGCTCGATGTGATCTTCCATTGCTTGAACCTTAGATTTTTATTTTAGAGAAGAAGTAATGGAAGGAGGGTGGTATCCATAGAGTGCCATAAATGGTTTCATTTTTGTTGCAGTATGAAAGGAAGTGTTACACCACCATTCTGCCAAGGGTAACCATTTGAACCATTGTGTTTGTTTATCAGAGACAAAGAAACAAAGGTAGCCTTCCAGACATTTGTTCACTATCTCGATTTGTCCATCAGATTAAGGATGATAGGATGAGCTATGAGCCAATTGAGTACCCAAACAAGAAAATATTTCTCCCCAAAAATGTCCAGTGAAGATGGGATCTCTGTCACTTACAATAATATTTGGGTTTCCATGTAGATTTTGAACTATCTCCATGAATGTGGTGACAACTGTACTGGCTTTGAAGGGATAAGAGAGTACACAAAAGTGTGCATAATTGGTCAATCTATCAACAATCACCATGATGACACTCTTTCCTTCATACTTTTGTAACCCTGTGATGAAATCCATGGAAACCTCTTCCCAATGATGACTTGGGATGGTTAATGGTTGTAAAATACCTAGGGTCTTAATTGTTTCCACCTTATTTTATTTCAAACCAAACATTCTACAACAAACCTTTGAACATCAGTTTTAAGGCCATCCCAAAAACATTCCTTCTTGACCCTATTGTAGGTTTTCAAAAATCCTGAGTGCCCTCCTACTAGAGAGGTGTGCAATTCCAATAGTACCTTTTGTTTGAGTTGGGAGTTCTTACATAAATATAAGCGATATTTGTACCATAGTGAATCATTTTTCCATGTAAATGTATCTGATGCACTGGAATCCTGTTGCAACCTTTGAATGAGAGTCCACACATTTCTGTCATTCTTCCATTCATCCCTTGCTTCTATTATCCAATCAGGTTGGATGATCGAGATAGCACAGAGAACTCAACATATTCATCCTTTCTTGAGAGTGCATATGCCACAACATTTTGCTTCCCTTTTTTATAGACAATTTCAAAATCATAACCCAATATCTTGGTCACCCATTTTTGTTGTTCTTTTGAAAATAGTCTTTGTTCCAAGAAATGTTTAAGACTATCATGATCTTTTTTGACCTTGAAGTGCCTACCTATTAGATAAGGGTGCCATTTATTCAATGCATGTAGTATTGTCATCATTTCCTTCTCATAAATGGGTTTGTGTAAGTCCTTTCCCTTGAGTGGTCGACTTTCAAAATCCTGGAGCCTTCCTTCTTGCATTAGGACAACACCAATTCCATTTCCTGAGGCATCACATTACACGATAAAGGTTTTTTTGAAGTTTGGAGTGGTCAAGACAAGAGCTTTTCACATCACCTCTTTAAGTTGTTCAAAAGCTTTAGTTGCCTCTGGAGTCCATGAAAATGCATCCTTCTTAGTTAGTGTTGTTAAAGGTGTCTCTATTCTTCCATAGTGTCAAACAAACATGCGGTAGTAACCTGTCAAACCCAAAAATCCTCTAAGATTATTCAATGTCTTGGGAATCGACCATTCTATCATGGCCTTAATCTTGTCAGGGTCTACCTTGACACCTTCATGAGATACAATATGACCCAAATACTCTACCTCATTCACCCTAAAGAAACATTTGGATGGTTTGGCATATATTCGTTGCTCCTTTAGTAGTTGTACCACCTTGTCAACATGTCTCACATGATCCTCCCAAGACTTGCTATAGATTAGTATATCATCAAAAACTACTAACACAAATTTTCGAAGGAAGGGCTTGAAAATGGAATTCATCAACCCTTTGAATGTGGAAAGTGCATTTGTAAGGCCAAAAGGCATGACCAAAAATTCATAATGGCCTTCATGAGTTCGGAATGTTGTTTTTGGGATATCTTCTTCCTTCATTCTAATCTGATGATACCCTAAATGGAGATCCAACTTTGTGAAATAGATTGATCCATGTAGTTCATCTAACAATTCATCAATGATGGGAATGGGAAATTATCTTTAATAGTGATCTTGTTGATCTCTCTATAATATGGACACATATTCCATGAGGCATATTTCTTGAATACCATTACCACCAGTGCAAAGTAAGAACTTTGGCTACGTCTAATAATGCCAGCCTCTAAAATTTCTTCAACCATGAGCTCAATTTCACTATTCTGGGCATAAGGGTATCTATATGGCCTGATGTTAGGAGGAACACTCCCAAGAATTAGGTGAATATAATGATCATGATTTCGAGTGGGTCAAATACCTTTGGGAATATCTTCAAATACTTTGGAATGCTTATCAATGATACCTTGGAGACCTAGAGGAATAGATGGCTTAGATGTTTGAACATCTAGTGAGAATAGTTGTGAAATTACAACTTGATGCCCCTTTTTCAATAATTGTGTCATGTCATTGGAGTTTATCACCTTACTGGGTTTCCCTATGATACCTCTTAACTCAATTTATTTTCCTTCCAATGAAAATTTCATGAAAAGTTCTTGAAAATTAAAATCCATTATATCTAATGATTGTAACCATTGGATTCCTAGTACAACATCAACACCACACATGGGTATAGAAATATTTGGAATATTCATTACATATTCCCCCATAATAAAATTGATCTTATTTCATTTTCCTGATTAATTGATAGTTCCTCCATTTGCAATCATTACTTGAAACTCTAGTGCTGGATATACAAACCAATTTAGAGATTTGGCTAATTTATATTGAATGAAATTATGAGTACTACCAGAATCAATTAGGACTATTACCTTTTTCTTTTTGAGATATCCTTCGATATTGAGGGTTTGAGGAGTGCTAATTCCAGCCAATGCATTACACGATATCGTGGGAGTCAACTCTTCAGAAGAAATAATGTCTACATTTTCATCTTGAGATGGTTTGTGTTCTTGTTCTTCTTCCTCTTCACAATCTATGTAGAATAATCTCTTCTCACCACACTTATGTCCCTTACTGTACTTATTTTCACAATTAAAGCATAAACCTTTTGCTTTTCTTTCCTCCAATTGTTGAGGTGTCAACCTTGTAGGTTGAGGTGTTTTAGAAGAAGGAACATTATTCTCTCGATAGATGTTAGGAGTGGTCCTTCTAGTAGCCATAGACATATTTTTATTTTCAACATTTTTTTCCACCCTAAATGCATTCTCCAATGATTTGGGTTCCCAAAGACGAACCTCATGTTGAATGGTATCCCTTAAAGTTCCTAGAATACATCAATCAAGTGTTCATCTAGAATATTTGTTACCTTTATATCCAATCTTTGGAAGTTCTCAATGTGATCTGTAACTGAACCCTTTTGCTTGAGATTTATCAATTAGATAAAGAAGGTATTGCTCCATGTATCCTCATAGTGTGCTATCATTTCTTCCATGAAAATTGTCCAAGTGACGAGTGATTTGCGAGAACAAAGCCATCGATAACACACAAATTGATTGGGTTCTAAATATAAAGAAGAAATTCGTATTTTTTGTGTATGTGGCACATTATGTAGATCAAATAATTGATCCATATGAAGTATCCATGTGATTGGGTCATTTCCATCAAACTTCCTCATATCGATCTTAGGAAATTGGTTGGTCTTCAACCCAAAGTTAGAGTTTCTCCATTCTTGATTCATCTTCCTTGTGTCCTCATCATGAATTCCATGGGATACATTTTCACTTTCATGTGTCCTCTCTATTAGAAATTTTTTCAATCCTTCCATGATCTCCATTTTTAAACCATCCATATTAGTATCCATTATTTCCTCCAACTTAGCTTTCGTTGAATCCATCATCCCTTGTAGTTCATCTTTTGTTACTGTCTTCTTTTGTAAATCATTTATGTCCCTACGCATTTATTCACCTTCATCAAGAGTCCATGTAGGACTGTCTGTAGGATTGTTTGGTCTAGAAGTTCCCTTTTTTGGTGGCATGTTGGCCAAGTATCACTTTAAACCTTGATTTTGAGGTGGTTCTGCTAAACAATCTTTATTTTATTGTATCTCCAAAATTTTGGCCCTTCTAGGTATGAAATTTTATTTTTCGTATTTCTCTGATATTTTTTCTCTGTAATTCCATAGGTCTAATCAAAATGGGATGTGCCAAGTGGAATTTATGCTAAATTCCCCACAACTTGTTGATTTTTGGCCTTTCCAGGAGATATCACTTATATAACATGCCCCACACAAAATAATTGATATAAAATTATGAAACTCGTACCAGAAATACTACTGACTGTCCACTATCCAATGCAACTAGTCTCACTCAATTTGGATACTCTAGGAAGAATTTATGATTGTTTTACCAGGAACACCTTCTTGAGACTAGTCAATAGGACTAGTCAAATACCGTATCTTCCACAGGGTGTATCTACAAATGTAATATGACCTAGAATATGAATTGTTTATCACAGATAAATTAATACTTTTTGTGAATATTCTCTAGATTTCAGGGTCTAAAATGTTACAGAAAATTTTTTATAGTGAAAATGTCACGATGACTCAATTCAGGATGATTCCAGAACCCTATATTACACAGGATGTATCTCCTAAAGTATAAGACCTCAGCAGCTGAATTTTTAACCCAACGTACCTTGATCCGTCTACTAAATATCATCCAAAGGGTTCCTTCTGAAACGTCATAGAAAAAACGTTATAGATAAAATTCCAAGGTGTCTCAGATGTAGCAGTGAAACCCCAAGACCTTGAGCTCTAAAACCATATGTTAAGAACCAAATATCAATATAGCATATAAAAAAACCTTAGAATAAGTACTCAACGCCTTGAAAAAGAGAGAATTTCAATTAATAAGCCTCTTCAAGGGGGAAACCTCCTTATACCCCACATAAATGTCCAAATACAAGATGATTCCAAATGAAAATGTCTCACTGGTATATATAGGAGACTAGGAGGTACAATTACAAATAATGGACTTAAGACGACATAAATAAAATAACATTACTAATGTAATATGCCCCAATTTAGGGGTAATGAGCCACTATTTAGGGCTTAACATATACAACCCTCAAAGTTCTAAGGGATGGATACTACTTGCCTACCATATTTTCTGATGTGTTTTCCATGGTCAAAACTTTTGAAGAGTGTCAAAAATTTGTTGGAAAGTAGAAATTACTCTGACTTCCCCTGAAACCCATTACTGTAAATGACCCATTTCAAAAATGGTTCCTAGATTTCATCAATGATATAAAACCACCCTCCAATGGACAACATAGGGGGATTCTTACTACCATCAACTACTTCTCAAAGTGGATTGAAGTTGTTCCTACTAGGAACACCACTGATAAGGTGATCGTGAATGTTTTGGAGACAAACATCTTTGCTAGGTTTGGATGCCCCAGGAAACTAGTAAGAGACAATGCTCAGGAATTCAAATCCAAGGCCATGATTGATTTATGTGGGAATTACAACATTATTTTGATACATTCTACACCATATTACCCACAGGGGAATGGGTTTGCAGAGTCATCAAATAAAACCCTCATCGGGATCATCAACAAATTGTTGACTGAAAAAAAAAAAAAAAAATCATGGGATTCCAAACTAAAGTATGGCTTATGGGATGATAGGATCAACACCAAGAAGTCACTAGGTACCTCTCCATTTCAGCTAGTCTATGGGGTGGATGTTGTTTTTCCAACCCAACTTGGTTTACTAGTGTTGAAATTTTTGTAGGAGGAAGTGGAGGAGAATAATGATATCCATAGGAGGATTCTTCATATTATTGAAGTTAAACAATGGAGACAAATATTAAACAATGAAACTAAGGCTCACGAGAGCAAGGTCAAGGCATCCTTTGATAGGAAAACAAAAAAAGATACATTTCAAGTAGGTGACATGGTTTTGAGGTGGGATGCCATGAGGGAGGACAAACAAAATCATTGTAAGTTCAATAAACTTTGGTTTGGTCCCTTCAAGGTAACCAAAGTCACGAATAACAATACCTTTATATTGTAAAATATGGATGATACTGAGATCTTTGGAAGCCTAGTCAATGGGCGCTTCCTGAAGCATTACTTTACCTGATGAACCAGAGGTGGTTCATTATGTACATATATGTCTTGATTTCCAGTTTTATTTGGTAGTTTAGTTTGAATAAAAGACTCCATATCCCAAGAAATGCACGGGGGTATAGTTTCAGATTTGGTTTTCAGTTGAAATTAGGAAAATGTCAACGCTGGTGGAAAGGGAGTAAAGTGACTAGTGGCAGGGGGAAGAAATGAAGAACTAAGGCACACAGTCTATTGTTATTATCACCTCACTGGGAAGTTCTACCCCTATTTGGAGCCAATGTTAAATCATAGTTATGCATATTTTCCTTCTAATTCCTCAAACCAACCAAATCCATCTATCAACCTAGCTTCTAGTTAGTTTTTCTTCATGGTGTGTTGAGTCATTTCAATTTTTTGTGTCATCCCTATTTTGTTTTTATTAGTTCCTTTCTCTTTATAAGGTCAAGTCATGTCATCATTTGAATTGAATAAGTCCTATCACCATGGTTATATTACTGTTGGATAACAAGAGGATAACTTAGGCCTAAAAGTGTAAGAAGGTATCGATTGCAAGAATGCCCCCATTTTTGCAATCAACATACATGTGTCATTTTATGAGGTTTTATGTTTTAAAAAATATTTAAAAGTTTAAATAAAATGGTGTCATCACCCAGATTGTGCTCACATCTTCATGTACACTCGCGATTGTGCACATTTTTTCCTTATGCAACTATCATTGTAGTTTTTATGCTATGATCGTGCATGTTTGTGCCTTGAGAAATTATCATTGCAAGTTTTTTGCAGTTATTATTGCAGGTTGTTTATGAACCAAAAATAATGCATGCCCTTGACCACTATTCTCAGTAGAGGAAGCTAGGGCATGATGTTATCACCTCAAGAACATTGGTAGTTACATAGATCAGATCCAACACGACTAGAACTATTAGAAGCTATACTAGAAATCAGGGATATTTTTATCATGGGAGAATGCTTTGACTTCATATGCGCCTTCAACAGACATCACATAGGTATTTCACTAATATTCACATATATATTTGATGGATTCCATACTAATATCAGGGACATAACCATCCACATTATATACCACTTCATCGTTGAAGCATGTGCTCTCCCTATCAGTGGCTAGAGGTGGTTTTAAAAGGGTAAATTACTAGTTGAAGTTTGCAATCAGTTTCTAGTGGCAGAACACCAAAAACCCCATTAGATCCAGGGAATCCAAATCCTTTGGCTAAAAGAAGAATGGAGGGGAATTCTATCTACAATTCAAATATATATCACATGAGAAGGTAGGTTTTTTATTCTTCATTGTTATCACATTGGGTTCCTCATGCATTTAAATGGTGAAAAAGAACTGAACCTCCCATTCTATCAACTTAAAATACTAACCAATATGTCTAAGAAATGTCCGATTAAAATATCTACTTAAAATACTAGTGAATTGGACATGTATTGGACCGATTTTGTAGTGTCTTTAGGGTTATAGGAAGAACATGAAGTTAATCAGCAACTTGAAGAGCAATGGTTCGAGGTTTCCCAGACAACTAGGGTTTTTCCTGAACCTAGTATTACATCCAAATCCACCCAGTGAACCAAAAATAAGGGCAAATAGAGAGCAAAGGGAGGACCCGATCATAGAAAGCAAGATCCATTTCTCCACAAAGGGAGGAAATTTCTCGAAGGAAATTGAGGTCCTCTACATCAAAATAGAGGGAAAGGGAAAGAGGTAAGGTCTATGTCAGAAAATATATCAAAAAGGAAGAAAAATATGCCATCCCACAAATCCAATCATCTCCTGAACATCTTGAGGATAAACCTATGCGCATTGTTATGCGGGAAGAGAAAACCCCCAAGTTGAAAATAGGCAGTCAGAGGAGGAATAAGTAAGCTAGTCTTGATATTGTTGTAGCTGAATTTGTTTCATTAGAAACCCATATTGAGGAACCCCGTGTGGAAAAATAGATCAAAAAGAGAAAGGGGATAAAAGTCCCAAAAATGCCAAGAAAACCCAATCGAAAGACCAGGCTAACCAACCAATTGAGGTTGAACTCAAAGGTTGTGTTTGATCCATCCCTCAAACATCAAAAACCCATAGTGATTGAAGATTAGGATACTGATGAAGACCTCTCTAAATTCACCAACATAGAGGATATGGCCATATACACCTTAAAGGGGATGACATGGGATAAGATCAGGAAAAAACTGTTGGATTAATGAGAGGCGGGTGAATCAATAATAGAGCAATAATCATTTTTAACCACAAAATTCAATTGTTATATCAATGTAGAATCATCATCCAATAGTTGTAGAGTAAATAAACAATGAAAAATGAGCAATCATACACATACACATTACACCCGTGTTTTTACGTGGAAACCCAAAGCGGGAGAAAACCACGAAATGATTTTTCTTATATGTCTTTTAGAATTACATTCATTGGAGGAACCAACTTCCTTTGTTTTCCAGCTATAAATGGAAGGAGGCTCCAACCCCCTAGTTACTCAGGCTACAACCTGAAGGAAGCTCCAACTGCCCAATTCTCTGGCTACAACCAGAAGGAGGATACAACCCCTTATGTTTTGCGACTACAACTAGAAGGTGGCTACAACCATCTGTCATTTCCCCATCCAACCACCCTGATGTATAATTATAATGATGGAACCATTGTCACACTATCACTCTGAGATATACTGCTGTAAACATGTACCAAACATCTTGTAATCAACATGTACCATAAATAAGTGCATCAACCATGCACCAACCTATACCTTAACCTGTACCATCAATGAGTGCATCAACCATGCAACAAATATTCACCAATCATGCATCAAATACACATAAACTATGACTCATCAATATGTACCAACATCATCAAATATACACCACATGTATGTGCCAACTCATTAACAACTTGTCTCAACCATGTACCCAACATGTACCTCAACCAAAATCCCTCATCAATTTCATCATCCAAATCTAATTTGTAGCTATGTAATAGACCTGGTGTATATGATCACACACCTGCAAATCTTCCTTAACTTTAAAAACACGAGACTAGCATTTTCATCAAACTTTACTTTAGTCTCACATGATTCATTTTGGATTAGTCAACAACCCTAAATTGAAATAATAATAAATATGTACCTGTAATGAATAAATATATGAAAATAGTACACAATGTTATTCATTTTCTTTTATGTAATTCCTCCAGGTTTCACTACTTGGAACCTCTCAGAAAATGAGTTATAGCAAAAATGGCATACCTTGTTGAATTATGGCTTATTCTAGAGATCGAACTTGTAGAGCGTGCCCCACACAGAATATTTTTTGTATGGATCTGAAAATGGTACAGAAAATAATAAATAAATTAATCTAACCAATACATTCGTCTTACTGAATTTGTATCTATTATGAATAAGTTATGATGTGTTTACCCGAACCACCTGTTTTAGACTAGTTTCAAGACTAGCCACAAACCCTATTTTCCACGAAGTGTAACTCCAAAAATACAATGACACACAAGATGAAAATTTTATCACAGCTACTTGGATATGTTTTTTCAACGGCCTCCCAATTTCACAGTCTGACTCATTCTAGAAAAAATGTTATTGCGAAAATGGTGAGATGACCTGTAAATAACATACCTTAGAAAGAATCATCAAAAGAATCTATCCTCCCTTGAATTTTGGCCTTCTTTACTTCACCTTCCATATGAAATTCGACTTAGATATCCTTTGGTTACCTTAGTCACTTGTAGATATTCAATATTCTCAAGTGTGATTAAAATGAGAGAGAATTGCCTCTTATTTATACTTTCATGTAGCTTCCCCAAGGGGTTACCTTTTAACCATCTTAACCCACTTTCCTTATTTTAGGGCTAACCCACTTCTAACCACTTGTCCACTTAGTAATTTATAATTAAATTTATTATTTAAATAATTTATTTTGTATCCACTTTGACTTATAGTACACTCATCACTTCACTTTATTATTTACCTTCTAAAATCTCTTAAACCACTTTATTTATTTTAGGGCTAACCCACTTCTAACCACTTGTCCACTTAGTAATTTATCCATTAACTTTATTATTTAAACAATTTCTTTTGTATCCACTTTGACTTATAGTACACTCATCACTTCACTTTATTATTTAAACAATTTCTTCTTTGCAACCACATTGACTACTTTGACCTTTTGGGGCTTCTAGATGACTCGTGAGGGTTCTCCAACTTCACGTGGCCATAACTCTCTAACCGTGAGTAGTTATGTGATGTTCTACATACCATGAAAAATGGAATGACATGTACTATCCATACGGAATAGTATTACCTTCAAATATTTTAAAAATCATACCATTATACATCAAACAAACTTGGTTCCATTACCTAAACCTTTGTGTTACCAAAATTCACTACCAGACTTTCTTCAAGGGGTGGCATCAATGAAAACCAACCTAATTAATAAACAATATACCCCATTGGCTTTGATGGAAACACTCTAGTGCAATACTGAATTCATATCACTCATGCTCCCCCCTGTGACCATCGCTCCCCCTGGAACCATGCCTCTGTGATCTTTCTCCAAGAATTTACCTTTGCATCTGATAAATCTCTCCCCTTTGTCATCAACGGCAAAGTTATATTTCCATCTGGGTCTACTCCCCCTAACTGAACTGTCCTTGGGGATACTCCCCCTGACTGAGATCTTCCTGAAACTGATCCCCCAACTTGAACTGTCCTCTTTATGGTGCTTCCTTGTGTAAATCTAAGACATATAAGATAAACATTAAAAAGCATTCATTTTGGAGTAGAAATTATTGTAAGTCTCTGGCAAAATTACTCAAAGGATTCCCTTGGAAGCATTTTTGTAAATATGTCTTCCACTTGTTATTTTGTGCCCACATATTCAACTCTGATGTTCTTCTCTGTAACCTGTTCCCGTAGAAAGTGATACTTTATTGGAACGTGCTTCATCTTGGAGTGCATAATCAGGTTCTTTGAGATACTGATGGCGGTTGTATTATCACAATAGATTGGAATGGGATCATCATACTCAACCTGTATATCCAAGTAGAATGCTACTGCACTGGTGATTCATCGGTCATCAATGTAACCTGCCCAATCTACATCTGTGTAGGAAATATGTGATAGATCATTTTTTTTTGGATACTATAATCCAAACTCTTATGTTCCTTTGAGATATCTAAAAATCCTCTTCACTGCTAATACATGTGATTCCTTTGGTGTTGCTTGATATCGTGCCACATGTACAATTGCCTGCATTACATATGGTCTAGATGTTGTCACATATAGTAAGCTACCAATCATTGACATGCATTTCCTCTTGTCTGTAGACTTTGAATCATCATCTTTTCTCAACTTGCAACTGGTTTGCATAGGAGTGGTAATTGGTTTACAATCTTCCATTTCGAACCTCTTTAGCATTTCTCTGATATACTTAGTTTGAGAAATAAAAAATCCTTTATTGCTTTGACGTATCTAAAGACCTATAAAGAAGGATAGTTCTCCAAGTAATGGCATTTCAAATTCATTATGCATATCCTTTGCAACTTTCTATCTTAACATGTCATCAATACTTCCAAAAATAATATCATAAATATAAACTTCAATTAATAAAATACCATCTTGAGTTAACTTGATGTAGAGGTTGTTATCTGCACTACATTTTCTGAACCCTGCATGTTGTAGATATTTATCCAGTCTAGAGTACCATGCTCTAGGAACCATTTGTTCAATGTAGACTTCTTCTTCAAGTTCCTAGTTAAGAAAAGATGATTTCACATCCATATCTGTCCATATTGTTCAAGACTCTGCTACACAATTGTCCATAATTTTGACTCATATGTCACTCACTGTACTATAATGAAGTACTACTACAATTGATTAATCTATCATATTGTATTTTTGCTAACTGAATGCACTGAATCTGTCTACTCAAATTTTGCAAGCTGCTCGTAGGATGGTTCTTTGGTCTCTCTCAGCTACCGCATAGACTCGCCTTGTCTATTATTCATATTATTTGGGAGTCTCTAAGCCGGATGGATTAGAACAATTCTTGCTCTGAAGTGTATTCATCATCATCTTCATTAGTAGATCCATCATCTCTATGAGCTCTAACTTCTTTATTTCTTTATGCGGATTCATCTTTCACTACAGTTCCTTAAAGTACAATATCTTGAACATGTTCCTTATTTACCTATCCTTCTTTTCTTTCAGTTATTTTCCAAATATTTTTGTATCTGGCATCTTTCCTTTTATCTGTAGAATTTTCTCCATCTTGTTTTATTTCCAATCTTGCTATCTCTGGGACCTTGTCTTTGTTCACTTTTTCTTTGTGTTTTGAACAACCACTATAAACATACCAACCACACTTCTTATGCTTAACTTGTAGAGTGAATATGCATTCTTTATTGCTATACAAATTCTTCTTTATTATCCATGTTCTCTTATGAGGCTCCTGTTTGTGACTATTTTTGTTCTGTTGCAGTTCTCTAGGAGGCACTGTCATTCTACAATCTTTGGCCATGTGTCCAAAGTTATTTCACTTCTAGCATTCCACTTCAGTGCTCAATGATTCAAACATGTTTTAGCTTCTTCTCTCTATTTCACTAGGCCTACTTGGATAACCATTTTGTGTATGACTTTCAAACTTTTTTATGTTCTTGCTATTAGCTCTGCAATTTACAGCTTTATGTCCAAAATTATTGAATGCATAACATAAACCCAAAAATATAGTTTGATACCAGGGAGTTGAAGATATTATGAAATGAGTTACTCTTATGAATCCTTCTTCTTCATGAGGCCTATTTGTTTCGTTCGGTCATTGATTCTGAAATATGAATCTTCTCGATGGAGGAGTGTCTCTGTAATCTTCCTTGTAGGTCTTCCTATCCCCTTTGATTGTTTCTGCATAACGTTTTCGATATGTTTCTTGTTCTATTGCTTTGGAGATTGATCCCTTTTATGTCTTATTGTATCCAAGTCCGGACTTGTCATGCTTATGCATTTTACTATTGATAATGTCATCCAAAACCTTTGAGTTGTTCTGCATATTTTTCTTTTGAATATCCTTTCTCAATGTGAAAATTTATGCTTCCAAATTTCCAATGATCCTATCTCTTTCTTCCAATTTTTCTTTCAGTGCTTCTTCAATTATTTTATATTCTTCTATTTTAACCTTCAATTTCATGATGATCTGGTCTAGTTCTTGAGTGTCTTCCTTCTTGTCTAGTTCTACTTGTAGCTTCTAATTTTTCCTCTTTTCTCTTCTTATAACTTCTATGGCTGTCAAAAATTATACTCAGTAGTCAAATTATGCCTCTTCATATTCTTCTTCGACGACTTCTTTATCAAAGTCTTCTATTTCCATGAATAGAAATCCTCACTATCACTGGCTTCATCTTCATCTGATGAGGAGATGCCTTCTTTGGTGCATAATCTTTTCTTGAAAACTTTTTGTGGTTCCTTTGCCTTTATATGCTTGTTTGTTATTTGAGTAATCTTCATCATTCCCCTTATTTTTCTTATGAGTACATTTTTTATAAAAATGACCAGTACCATCACAATTAAAAGAAATCAATGGAAGCTTATCTTTATATCTATCGTTGGTTCCCTTGTTCAATCTCTTGACAAAATTGGCCATTTATTCATCATCTTCCGAGATGTCACTACCACTGTTATGTTATTTTTATTTTTTCTTTCCCTTTTTCTTTGACCTTTTGGATGCTTTGAAAGCTACTTCTTTTATATCAGGATTTTCCTATTCATTTATCATTTCATATGATGTGAATATTCCATGTAGTTCATCCATGCTTATTGAGTCTAGATCTTCTCTTTCTTCTAGTGTTGATATCTTAAGATCAAATCTTATAGGAAGAGATCTTAGTACATTTTGAACAATTAAAAATTCTTTAATTTCCTCCCAATCCTATGATTGCATTTATTGTTTCATCAACTTGTAATAAGTAAGCCGCAATATTCTCATCTTCCTTCATCTTTAGTTGTTCGAACTGACCTCTGTAAGTTTGAAGCTTTGTTGCTTTGACTTTTGAATCTCCTTCATAAATATTTTGACGTTTGTCCCAAATATCTTTAGTGGATTTACAATGCATAAATTTGGTGTATACCAATTCACCAAGACCATTCAAAAGTGCATTTGTGGCTTTGGAATTATTTTGATCGAGTTTTATTTCTCTTTCACCTGTTGGTGGAACTGTTGGTTCTTTGTATCCATCTACTATAGATTTCCAAATTTCAAATCCATGTGCATGTATATATCTTTTCATCCTTCTGCTCCATAATGGATATTTTTTTCCATCAAACTTTGGTATTCCATGTTTATACATATTGTCTCTCTCCATGATCTACCTTTTAGTGGTTAAACTGATTCTTGAAGGAACCTCACTCTGATTCCAATTGTTGGATTACTAAGAGGGGGTGTGAATCAATAATAGAGAAATAATATTTTTTAACCATAGAATGAAAGTGTTATATCAATGTAGCATTATCATTCAATAGTTGTAGAGTAAATAAACAATGAACAAATGATCAATCATACACATACACAATACACCAATGTTTTTACGTGGAAACCCAAAGCGGGAGAAAACCACGATTTTTTTTTTCTTATATGTCTTTAAGAAATACATTCATTGGAAGCAACAACTTCCTTTGTTTTCCAACTACAACTGGAAGGAGGATCCAACCCCCTAGTTTCTCAGGCTACAACTTGCAGGAAGCTCCAAATCCCCAATTCTCTGGCTACAACTTGTCCTTGCCCTATCCAACTTCCCTAATGTAGAAGTATAATGATGGAACCACTGTCACACTATCACTATGAGATATACTACTATAAACCTGTACCAAACAACCAGTAATCAACATGTACCATAAACAAGTGCTTCAACCATGCACCAACCTATACCTCAACTTGTACCATCAACAAGTGCATCAGCCATGCACCAAATATGTACCAATCATGCATCAAATACACATAAACTATGACTCATCAATATGTACCAACATCATCAACTATACACCTCATGTATGTGCCAACTCATCAACTACTTGTCTCAACCATGTACCCATCATGTACCTCAACCAAAATCCCTCATTAATTTCATAATCCAAATATAATTTGTAACTTTGTAATAGACCTAGTGTATATGATCACATACCTGCAAACCTTCCTTAACTTTAAAAACAAGAGACTATCATTTTCATCAAACTTTACTTTACTCTCACATGACTCATTTTGGATTAGTCAACAATCCTAAATTGAAATAATAATAACTATGTAACTGTAATGAATAAAGATATGAAAATAGTACACAATGTTATTTAGTGTATTTTGTGCAATTCCTCCATTTTTCACTACTTGGAGCCTCTTAGAAAAGGAGTTATAGTAAAAATGGCATACCTTGTTGAACTCTGGCTTATTCTAGAGAGTGAACTTATAGAGTGTTCCCCGCATCGAATATTTGTTGTATGGATATGAAAATGGTACAAAGAATACCAAATACTCTACTCTAACCAATACATTTGTTCTTTCTAAATTTGGATATTTTATGAAGAAGTTATGACGTTTTTACCTGAAACACCTGGTTTAGACTAGTTTCAGGACTAGCCACAAACCCTATTTTCCACGAAGTGTAACTCCAAACATACAATGACCTACAAGATCGATTTTTTATCACAGCTACTTGGATATTTTTTCTCAACGGCATCCCAATTGTATGGTCTAAATCATTCTAGAAAAAGAATTATTGTGAAAATGGTGAGATGCCCCATAATTAACATACCTTAGAAAGCATCATCAAAAGAATTTATCCTCCCTTGAATTTCAGCCTTATTTACTTCACCTTCCCTATGAAATTCGGCTTAGATATCCTTTGGTTACATCAATCACTTGTATATATTCAATATTCTCAAGTGTGATTAAAATGAGAGGGCCTTGCCTCTTATTTATACTTTCATATAGCTTCCTCAAGGGGTTACCTTTTAACCATCTTATCCCACTTTCCTTATTTTAGGGTTAACCCACTTCTAACTGCTTGTCCACTTAGTAATTTCTCTATTAAATTTATTATTTAAATAATTTATTTTATATCCACTTTGACTTATAGTACACTCATCACTTCACTTTATTATTTACCTTCTAAAATCTTTTAAACCACTTTCCTTATTTTAGGGCTAACCCACTTCTAACCACTTGTCCACTTAGTAATTTATAATTAAATTTATTATTTAAATAATTTATTTTGTATCCACTTTGACTTATAGTACACTCATCACTTCACTTTATTATTTAAATAATTTCCTCTTTGCAACCACTTTGACTACTTTGACCTTTTGGGGCTTCTAGATGACTCATGAGGGTTCTCCAACTTCACATGGTCATAACTCTCTAACCGTGAGGAGTTATGTGACGTTCCACATACCACCAGAAATGGAATGACATGTAATATCCACCCAGAATAGTCTTAATTTCAAATATATTAAAAATCATACCATTATAGATCAAACAAACTTGGTTCCATTACCCAAACCTTTGTGCTACCAAAATTCTCTACCAGACTTTCTTCAAGGGTTGGCATCAATGAAAACCAACCCAATTAATGAACAATTTCCCCCTTTGGAATTGATGGCAACACTCTGATGCAATACTAAATTCATATCACTCATGCTCCCCCAGTGACCATCGCTCCCCCTAGAACCATGCCTTTGTTCTCTTTCTCCAAGCATTTACCTTTTCTTGTGATAAATCTCTCCCCCTTTGTCATCAATGGAAAAGGTATATTTCCTTCTAGGACTACTCCCCCTAAATGAACTTTCCTTGGGGATACTCTCCTTAACTGAACTCTTCCTGAAAATGATCCCCCAACCTGAACTATCCTCTTTGTGGTGCCTCCTTGTGTAAATCTAAGACATATAAGATAAGCATTCAAAAGCATTCATTTTGGAGTAGAAATTACTCTGAGTCTCTAGAGAAAATACTTAAAGGCTTCCCTTGGAAGAAATTTTGTAAAGATGTTTGCCACTTGTTATTTTGTGCCCACATATTCAACTCTCATGTTCTTCTCTACAGCCTCTTCCCATAGAAAGTGTTAATTTATTGGAATGTGCTTCGTCTTGGAGTTCATCATCGGGTTCTTTGAGATACTAATGGTGCTTGTATTATTGCAATAGATTGGAATGGGCTCATCATACTCAACCTATATGTCCAAGTAGAACGTTTCTCCACTGGTGCTTCATCAGTCATCAATACAACCTGCCCAATCTGCATCTATGTAGGAAATAAGTGATAGATCCTTTCCTTTTGGATACTATAATCCAAACTCTTATGTTCCTTTGAGATATATGAAAATCCTCTTCACTGCTAATACATGTGATTCCTTTGGTGTTGCTTGATATCATGCCACATGTCCAACTGCCTGCATTACATATGGTCTGGATGTTGTCACATATAGTAAGCTACCAATCATTGACATGCATTTCCTCTTGTCTGCAAACTTTGAATCATCAACTTTTCTCAACCTGCAACTGGTTTGCATAGGAGTGGTAATTGGTTTGCAATCTTCCATTCC
>ML806220.1:7077-18661 GCA_009831015.1 Picea engelmannii | reverse complement strand
TTAAACCACTTTCCTTATTTTAGGGCTAACCCACTTCTAACCACTTGTCCACTTAGTAATTTATAATTAAATTTATTATTTAAATAATTTATTTTGTATCCACTTTGACTTATAGTACACTCATCACTTCACTTTATTATTTAAATAATTTCCTCTTTGCAACCACTTTGACTACTTTGACCTTTTGGGGCTTCTAGATGACTCATGAGGGTTCTCCAACTTCACATGGTCATAATTCTCTAACCGTGAGGAGTTTTGTGACATTCCACATACCACCAGAAATGGAATGACATGTAATATCCACCCAGAATAGTCTTACCTTCAAATATATTAAAAATCATACCATTATACATCAAACAAACTTGGGTCCATTACCCAAACCTTTGTGCTACCAACATTCTCTACCAGACTTTCTTCAAGGGTTGGCATCAATGAAAACCAACTCAATTAATCAACAATTTCCCCCTTTGGAATTGATGGAAACACTCTGATGCAATACTAAATTCATATCACTCATGCTCCCCCAGTGACCATCACTCCCCCTAGAACCATGCCTCTATTCTCTTTCTCCAAGAATTTACCTTTTCTTGTGATAAATCTCTCCCCCTTTGTCATCAATGGAAAAGTTATATTTCCTTCTGGGACTACTCCCCCTAAATGAATTTTCCTTGGGGATACTCCCCTTGACTGAACTCTTCCTGAAAATGACCCCCCAATCTGAATTATCCTCTTTATGGTGCTTCCTTGTGTAAATCTAAGACATATAAGATAAGCATTCAAAAGCATTCATTTTGGAGTAGAAATTACTCTGAGTCTCTAGCGAAAATACTTAAAGGCTTCCCTTGGAAGCAATTTTGTAAAGATGTTTGCCACTTGTTATTTTGTGCCCACATATTCAACTCTCATGTTCTTCTCTACAGCCTCTTCCCATAGAAAGTGATAATTTATTGGAATGTGCTTCATCTTGGAGTGCATCATCGAGTTCTTTGAGATACTAATGGCGCTTGTATTATTGCAATAGATTGGAATGGGCTCATCATACTCAACCTATATGTCCAAGTAGAACGTTTCTCCACTGGTGCTTCATCAGTCATCAATACAACCTGCCCAATCTGCATCTATGTAGGAAATAAGTGATAGATCCTTTCCTTTTGGATACTATAATCCAAACTCTTATGTTCCTTTGAGATATATGAAAATCCTCTTCACTGCTAATACATGTGATTCCTTTGGTGTTGCTTGATATCATGCCACATGTCCAACTGCCTGCATTACATATGGTCTGGATGTTGTCACATATAGTAAGCTACCAATCATTGACATGCATTTCCTCTTGTCTGCAAACTTTGAATCATCAACTTTTCTCAACCTGCAACTGGTTTGCATAGGAGTGGTAATTGGTTTGCAATCTTCCATTCCGAACCTCTTTATCATTTCTATGATATACTTAGTTTGAGAAATAAAAAATCCTTTGTTGCTTTGACGTATCTAAAGACCCATAAAGAAGGATATTTCTCCAAGTAATGACATTTCAAATTCATTCTTCATATCCTTTGCAAATTTATGGCTTAACCTGCCATCAATACTTCCAAAAATAATATCATCAATATAAACTTCAATTAATAAAATATCATCTTGAGTTACCTTGATGTAGACGTTGTTGTCTACACTTCCTTTTTTGAACCCCGTCTGTTGTAGATATTTATCCAATCTAGAGTACCATGATCTAGGAACCAATTTTTCAATGTAGACTTCTTCTTCAAGTTCCACGTTCAGAAAAGTTGATTTCACGTCCATATTTGTCCATATTGTTCAAGACTCTACTACACAACTGTCAATAATTTTGACTCATATGTCATTGTACTATCATGAAGTACTACTACAACTTATTAATCTATCATATTGTGTTTCTGCTAACTAAATGCATTGAATCTGTCTACTCAAATTCTACAAGCTGCTCAAAGGATGGTTCTCTGGTTTGTCTCAACTACTGCATAGACTCCCCCTAACTATTATTCATATTATCTGTGAGTCTCTAAGCTGGATGGATCAAAACAATTGTTGCTCTGAAGTGTATTCATCATCATCTTCATTAGTAGATTCATCATCTCTATGAGATCTGACTTCCTTATTTATGTCTGTGGATTCATCTTTCACTACAGTGCTTGAAAGTACAATCTCTTGAGCATTTTCCTTATTTACCTATCCTTCTTTTCTTTCAGTTATTTTCCAAATATTTTTGTAACTGACATCTTTCCTTTTCTCTGTAGAATTTTCTTCATCTCATTTTATTTCCAATCTTGTGATCTCTGGGATATTGTCTTTGTTCACCTTCTCTTTGTGTTTTGAACAACCACTATTAACATACCAACCACACTTCTTATGCTTATCTTGTAGAGAGAGTGTGCATTCTTCATTTCTATATTGATTTTGCTTTCTTATCCATGTTCTCTTTTGAGGCTCCTTTCTGTGACTGTTGTTGTTCTGTTGTGGTTCTCTAGGAGGGGTTTTCATTGTACAATCTTTGGCCATGTGTCCAAAGTTATTGCACTTGTAGCATTCCACTTCAGTGATCAATGATTAAAAAACTTTGTAGCTTCTTCTCTCTATTTCACTAGGCCTACTTGGATAACCATTTTGTGTATGACTTTCAAAGTTGTTTATGTTCCTTCTATTAGCTCTGCAATTTACAACCTTATGTCTAAAATTATTGCATGCATAACATAAACCCAAAAATATAGTTTGATACATAGGAGTTGAATATATTCTGAAAGGAGATACTCTTATGAATCCTTCTTCTTCCTGAGGCCTATTTGTTTATGTCAGTCATTGATTCTGAAATCTGAATCTTCTCGGTGGAGAAGTGTTCCTGTAATCTTCCTTGTAGGTCTTCCTATCCCCTTTGATTGTTTCTGCATAATTTTTTAGATATGTTTCTTGTTTTGTTTCTTTGGAGCTTGATCCATTTTCTATATGATTGTATCCAAGTGTGGACTTGTCATGATTATGCCTTTGACTGGAGATAATTTCATCCAAAACTTTTGAATTGTTTTGCATATTTTCTTTTGAAGATCATTTCTCAATGTGACAATATCTGCTTCTAAATTTCCAATGATCCAGTATCTTTCTTCTAATTATTCTTTGAGTGATTCTTCAATTATTTTATATTCTTATATTTGAACCTTCAATTCTATGATGATCTGCTCTAGTTCTTGAGTGTCTTCCTTCTTGTCCAATTATGCTTGTAGCTTCTAGTTTTTCCTCTTTTCTCTTATTATAACTTCTATTACAGTCAACAATTATTCTCGGTAATCAACTTATGCCTCTTCATTTTCTTATTTGGTGTCTTATTTAGAAGAGTCTTCTACTTCCATGAATATAACTCTTTCTGTCTCATTGTCACTGACTTCATCTTCATCTGATGAGGAGATGACCTCTTTGGTGCATAAGCTTTTCTTGAAAAATTTATGTGGTTCCTTTGTCTTTATATGTTTGTTTGATATTTGAGTAATCTTCATCATTCCCCTTATTTTTCTTATGAGGAAAGTTTTTAGAAAAATGACCAATACCATCACAATTAAAACAAATCAATGGAAGCTTACCTTTATATATATCATTGGTTCCCTTGTTCAATCTCTTGAAAAAATTGGCCATTTCTTCATCATCCTCCTATATGTCAATGTTACTACTATGTTCTTTTTCTTTTTGTTTTCCCTTTCTCTTTGACCTTTTGGATGCTTTGAAAGATGCTTATTTTATATCTGTATTTTCATGTTCAGTTCTCATTTCATATGCTATGAAGATTCCATGTAGTTCGTCCATGCTTATTGAGTCTAGATATGCTCTTTCTTCTAGTGTTGATATCTTAGGATCAAATCTCATAGGAAGAGATCTTATTACCTTTTGAGCAATTACAAATTCTTTAATTTCTTCTCCCAATCCTGTGATTGCATTTATTGTTTCATCGAATCGTAAGAAGTAATCTGCAATATTCTCATCTTCCTTCATCTTTAGTTGTTCAAACTAACCTCTGTAAGTTTGAAGCTTTACTACTTTGACTTTTGAATCTCCTTCATAAATACTTTGAAGTTTGTCCCAAATATCTTTCGTGGATTTACAATGCATAACTTTGGTGTATACTGATTCACTAAGACCATTCAAAAGTGAATTTTTGTCTTTGGAATTATTTTGACCGAGTTTTATTACTATTTCACTTGTTGGCAGAACTGTTGGTTCTTTGTATCCATCTACTATAGATTTACAAATTTCAAATCTTTGTGCTCGTATATATGTTTCCATTTGTTTGATCGAGAATGCATACTTTTGCCCATAAAACTTTGGTATTCCATCTTTATACATTTTGTTTCTCTCCATGATATACCTTTCAGTGGTTAAACTGATTCTTGAAGGAACCTCACTCTGATTCCAATTGTTGCATTACTGAGAGGGGGGGTGAATCAGTGATAGAGAAATGATCCTTTTTAACCACAAAATGAAAGTGTTATATCAATGTAGCAATATCATCCAATAGTTGCAGAGTAAATATATAATGAACAAATGAGAAATCGTACACATACACAGTACACCAGTGTTTTTACGTGGAAACCCAAAGTGGGATAAAACTACAGAATGATTTGTCTTATATTTATTTAAGAATTACATTCATTGGAAGCACCAACTTCCTTTGTTTTCCAGCTACAACCGGAAGGAGGCTCCAATCCCCTAGTTTCTCAGGCTATAACCTGAAGGAAGCTCCAACTCCCATTTCTATGGCTACAACCAGAAGGAGGCTACAACCCCCTATGTTCTTTGGCTACAATCGGAAAGTGGCTACAACGACCTGTCCAACTGCCTTGACGTAGAAGTAGAATGATGGAACCACTGTCACACTATCATTGTGAGATATACTCTTGTAAACCTGTACCAAACAACATGTAATCAACATGTACCATAAATAACTGCATCAACCATGCACCAACCTGTACCTCAACCTGTACCATCAACAACTGCATCAACCATGCACCAAATATGTACCAATTATGCATCAAATAAACATAAACTATGAATCATCAAGATGTACTAACATCATCAACTATACACCTCATGTATGTGCCAACTCATCAACTACTTGTCTCAACCATGTACCCAACATGTACCTCAACCTAAATTCCTCATCAATTTCATCATCCAAATCTAATTTGTAGCTATGTAATAGACCTGGTGTATATGATCACACACCTGCAAACCTTCCTTAACGTTAACAACAAGAGACTAGCATTTTCATCAAACTTCACTTTAGTCTCACATGACTAATTTTGGATTGGTCAACAACCATAACTTGAAATAATCATAAATATGTACCTGTAATGAATAAAGATCTAAAAATAGTACACAATCTTATTCAGTATCTTTTATGCAATTCCTCAAGGTTTCACTACTTGGAACCTCTCAGAAAAGGAGTTATAGCAAAAATGGCATACCTTGTTGAATTATGGCTTATTCTAAAGAGAGAACTTGTAGAGTGTGCCCTACACAGAATATCTATTGTATGGATCTTAAAATGGTACATGGAATACTAAAGACTATACCCTAACTAATACATTTGGTCTTACTAAAGTTGGATATTTTATGAATAAGTTATGATGCTTTTACTCGAAACACATGTTTTAGACTAGTTTCAGGACTAGCCACAAACTCTATTTTCCACGGAGGGTAACTCCAAAAATACAACAAAACACAAGATTAAATTTTTTTCACAGCTACTTGTATATGTTTCCCTAACGACTTCCCAATTGCACGTTCTAAATCATTCTAGAAAAAAAATTATTTCGAAAATGGTGAGATGACCTGTAAATAACATGTTGGAGCATAACCCTAACTTACATTAGTTTATACCTAGCTTAGACTCCTATATATTGGTTAATACTATCATTTACACTTTATTTCACCTAATTTTGCCACATAGAGAAGAAGGGCGCCTCATCCCTAGATTTTAGCGAAAACTGTTAATTTTAGATCAAGACTCAACTCCCGGTTCTTGATTTTATCGATTTATTCTTTATTTTCTTGATTTATTCATGATTTATTCCAACTCCCCCATGAAAAAACTCATCTATTATTGGGGAATGTGCACCTCCTCTTTGCGTGAGAGATTTATTCCTTAATTAATGATTTTTGCCATTACTATTATTAGTAACTATTATTTCGGGTCAGTTAAGTGAGTTGGAACTGCTTCTGTTGTCAATTAAGTGATATTAAGTGAGATAATGTGCATCACTTGACTCTTGTGTACATTAATGAGTGTGTGACATGTATATTTAGTGGTCTATTTCGAACTATGTGGTCTCCCTTAGCTTATGACACTATTTTAGCTATTTCTAGCTTTTTTTGACTAGAATTTCTATGTTGGAAATTCTATATATTCACCTCCTCTCTTCTTTTTGAGGATGGTTTCTCATGTATATTCATTTTTTATTAATATAATTATCTGATTTATGGAGCAAAAAATTTCTCTCATCTCTTGAATATCAGCAAATTGTTTGTGTTCAATTTAACTAGAATTCTATATCTATCAGGGTTTATACAGGAATTCTACATGGTATCAGAGCTAGATTGAATCTAGTGGATTGTACATGGTTTTATTTGCAGGTATAGATCATCAAGAGGCACAGCAAGAAGAAATGGATCATCTCTCTTATCCCACAAAACTCATTCTAAATCCTTTCAATTACTTCGAATGGAAGACAAAGATCTCTCTGCTCCTCCGAAGCAAAGGGCTTTATAGGGTAACAATGGGAACGGAGAAAGAACCGACTGCTACAGCGGAGAAGATAAAGTATTTCAATAAATTATATGAAGCAATTGGGCAGATATGCCTATCAATTTCCATATATCTCCTCTTTCATGTTAGTAAAGCCACTACTCCCGATGTGGTCTGGACCACATTGGAAGGACTATTCGGCAAGCAGGATGCAATGAGAGTGCATCAACTGGAGAATGAACTCATATCCCTAAGTCCAATTCATTTCAGCAACCTGCAAGAATTCCTCAACAATTTCAAATGCCTCCTCATTGAACTTAATTCATGTGGAATCATGAAAGAGGAAGAACAACCCATCCTTTCAAATCTCTCGAAATTAGGCCCTGAATATTCCGTATTTGTGTCGTCTTTTCAAGCATCTAAATTGACTCAGGAAAAATGGAAAATGCCTCCATTTAATGATTTCATTGCAGAATTGACTCAAGAGAAAGCTAATTTAGTCCAAATGGGTTCCATCAAGCATTCTAAGAACCAAGCACTTGCAGCTACTAATGCTCCAAAGAGTAGTGGAAAAGACAAGAAAAAAGGAATGGGTAAATCTCCTGAATCGAAGAAGGAGAGATCCTCACAATGTTCAAATAACTCTTCTGAGCCTAAGGGTAAGAAGAAGAAGGAAAGAACACTTTGAAGCTATTGTTACAAAGTTTTTCATCCCGAAGAAAATTTCATGAGGAAGACTATCGATGAGATGGCTAAGCAATTGCAGCAACACAAACTCACGGTGCCCAAAAATGCAAAGAAGAAAGATGATAACAGAACGGGAGGGATAGCACGAGATGGTCATTCTTTAATGGCTGTCACATCCACTCCATCATATTGGATCCTTGATTCAGGTGCATCGAACCATATGGCTGCATAAAAAGATGAATTTTTCTCCATCGAAGAAAGCACCAGATCCCCAATTTACTTGGGAGATGCCACACCTGCAAAGGTGTGGGGAGAAGGAATTGTTGATATTGAAGGGGGCTGCTTCAAAAATATGCTTCATGTTCCCTCACTGTCTAAAAATATTCTCTCGATATATCAGATCACTCATTCCAGCTCTAGAAGGAAGGTGGAGTTCACTCCATACTCCGCAGTGATTACCGACATTTCCACAGGCTCACAGCTTGCACATGGAATTGCAGATCACGGTTCTCGTTTGTATTTATTCTCCCACTTTGTTCCTAAATCTATTAGCACTGTATTTCTGTCACAATATAATGATATCAGTAGGTTATGGAATGAAATATTTTTCCATCTAAACTATAAGTACTTGCATCAACTCAACAAGGAAAACATGGTAGAAGGATTGCCAGCTATTAAATTCACAAGCGGTGTATGTCAAGGATGCATTCTTGGAAAGCATCCAGAGAAAAAGTTTGACAAAGGGAAGGCACAGAGAGCTTCTTCACCTCTTGGGATGATTCACAGTGACATAACGGGCCCATTCCCATAGCCTTCAATCAGTAAGGCTCGATATGTACTCACCTTCATAGATGATTTCTCTCGATTTACTTGGGGTTTTTTTTTGAAATTAAAATCGGAAGTAGTTGAATGCCTTATAGAATTTAAAACACTTGCTGAGAATGAGTCTAGGTGTAAGATTAAGATAATCCATACTGATAATGGGGGGGATTATGTCAACAAATATGTGCAACAAATTTGTATTGATGCAAGTATACAACTACAACACACAGTTCCATATACACCACAGCAGAACGGTGTTGCAGAGAGGAAAAATCGGTCCTTAAAAGAGATGGCCAATTGTATGCTACAGTCGAAATCATTAGCTCCCAAGCTATGGGCTGAAGCTATTAATTGTGCAGAATACATTCAGAACTGATTTCCTCACAAATCACTCAAAGGAACCACTCCTTTTGAATGTTGGACCGGTAAGAAACTGAAAGTGTCGCACTTTCATATTTTTGGTTCATGAGCATGGGCTCAAATTCTGACAGATAAGAGGAAGGCTTTGGAGCCTCAAAGTGTTGAATGCATATTTTTTGGATATCCTAAAGGTTTCAAAGGATATATATTTCTAGACTCTCACACTGAAAATTTCATTCTAGCTCGAAGTATGAAGTTTGAAGAAGAATCATTGCATGATTTTTCAGAAGACCCTGTCGAGGAACCGCTTGTTGTCACTGATGAGGAGGAGTAAAAAACTTCTTTGAGCACTTCAGAGAAGCCATCAAAGCATACTTTTGGGTCTGATATAGAGGATGAGGATAATTTCATGGCTTCTCCAACTCATTTTCCAACTTGGGCAGAGAAAACCCTGCAAGATGCGGGTGAACTAGTTGGTGATCCTGCGGATACAAGAAGGACTAGATCACAGTTTTTTGGGGCTCCTCAAGCTCTAGATGCAACAGAAAATTTTCTTCCCATACATTTCTATATGTCACTTGTTTCATATCCAAATTCACACTCTGAGGCTGCTAGAAACCCACTCTGGGAGGCTTCCATGGATGAAGAGTACTCTGCTCTTATGGACAACAACACATCAGACTTGGTTCCAATTTCGAAAGGAAGAAAGCTTGTTCAATGCCGATGGATATATCGAACAAATATTTCTGCAGATTGTGAGATTAGAAAGTACAAAGCTCGACTTGTCAAAAAAGGATACTCATAGGTACATGGCATAGACTACACAGAGACATTTGTACCTATTGCAAAAATGGACTCCATTCGACTAGTTTTGGCCATTGACCCTTCTTACAGATGGGAAGTTCACCACATGGATGTGAAGAGTGCATTTCTTCATGGATATCTCAAGGAGGAGATCTATATGGAGTATTAATAGGGATACATTTAGAACTCTTCCCTCATTTGCAAATTAAAGAAATCTTTGTATGGCCTAAAACAGGCTCCCAAAGCCTAGTATGCTAAGATGGATTCTTTCATGTTTTCCATTGGATTCATTCGATGAAAATCTGATCTGAATGTTTATTTTTTGCAACATGATGATTCTGTTTTTCTAATAGTACTTTATGTAGATGACTTACTGATGATAGGGAACCTTACTTCAGCTATTGATTCGACAAAATCAACATTGCACGATCGACTTTCCATGACAAATTTGGGACTATTACACTACTTTCTTGGTCTTGAAGTTTCTCAGTCTACTTCAGAGATCAAGATGGCACATTCTAAGTATGCATCAGATCTACTTGTCTACTTTCATATGACAAAATGCAAGCCAGCAACATCTCCCTTTCTTTCAAGGGTCAGATTTGAGGATGCGGGTACTACACCTTTGGTGGACAATACACTGTATCGGCAGTTGGTTGGGATTTTGTTGTATCTTACTCCCACCTGACCTAATATCTCTTTTGAAATAGTAGTTTGTTCTAGATATATGCAGGATCCTCATGAGTTTCACTGGAAATATGCAAAGAGAATCCTTAGATATGTGAAAGGTACTCCCAGTTTTGGTATCTTTTATGCTGCAGATTACCCACTTTCACTGATTGGGTACACAGATTTTGATTGGGATGGCGATGGTATAGACGACAAGTCCACCTCTGGTTATGTTTTCAGCTTTGGTTCAGGGCCATTCTATTGGTCTAGCAAGAATCAATCCACGATTTCTTTATCTACAGCACAGGCAGAGTATAGAGGTGCAGTGAATGCATCTACACAGGCTATTTGGTTGCGGGGGCTTCTCTCCAAGTTTGGTATTCAGTATCCACTTCCGACTATCATATTTTGTGACAATCAGGGGTCCATTCAGATATCGATTGATCCAGTTCAGAGGTAGAGGACCAAGAACATCAAGATTCATATGCATTACATCCGAGAGCTGATCCGTGACAGAGTCATTTCACTACAGTACTACCCCACAGAGCAGCAGGTTGCAGACATCTTCACCAAGTCCTTCACTAAAAAGAAATTTTCAGAACTGAGAGCTATGCTTGGAGTGGTGGAGACAACCGAGTAGGTCACTTTTGGCCACTCAACATTTTTTTCCTCTTTTTTGGGGGGGTGGTTTCCCACGAGGTTTTCCCTCTTTCCTCTTTTCATGAGGAGTTCTTTTATGTAATGAGTACCTAAAATGACCAAGTTGTCGGGACTCAAATTTTTTGTCATTACAGTTAAGCTTAAGGGGGGGTGTTGGAGCATAACCCTAACTTACATTAGTTTATACCTAGCTTAGACTCCTAGATCTTGGTTAATACATTCATTTACACTTTATTTCACCTAATTTGGCCACATAGAGAAGAAGGGCACCTCATCCCTAGATTTTAGGGAAAACTACTAATTTTAGATCAAGACTCAACTCCCAGTTCTTGATTTTCTCGATTTATTCTAGATTTTCGTGATTTATTCATGATTTATTCCAACTCTCCCATGCAAAAACTCATCTATTATTGGGGAATGTGCACCTCCTCTTTGAGTGAGAGATTTATTCCTTAATTAATGATTTTTGTCGTTACTATTATTAGTAACTACTATTTCAGGTCAGTTAAGTGAGTTGGAACTGCTTTTGTTGTCAATTAAGTGAGCTTAAATGAGATAATGTGCATCACTTGAATCTTGTGGACATTAATGAGTGCGTGACATGTATATTTAGTGTTCTAGGTCAAACTATGTGGTCTCCCTTAGCTTATGACACCTATTTTAGCTATTCTAGCTTTTATTGACTAGAATTTCTATGTTGGAAATTCTATATATTCACCTCCTCTCTTCTTTTTGAGGATGGTTGCTCATGTATATTCATTTTTTATTAATATAATTCTCTGATTTATGGAGCAAAAACTTTCTCTCATCTCTTGAATATTA
>ML806219.1:265415-276032 GCA_009831015.1 Picea engelmannii | reverse complement strand
CGAGCTTGGCCTACAACACCCACCATTAGGACAGTGGTCATGCCCTCAAGGGCTCCTAAGGCTACTATGTACTTAGCCCAATCCATTCCTACCTTTTCGAAAACAACACTGTATGCAGCATCAGGATCAATGGTTTTGTAGCTCTGCATTAGGCATAAAGTTAGAGCCATGAGACAGTAGACAATTATGATGATCACCATGGATCCAACTAGTCCAATAGGAATGTCCTTTGCAGGATTTTTAGTCTCTTCGGCCATTGTTGCAACTGCATCGAAGCCAGTATATGCAAAAAAGAGAACTGCAGCTGATGTGAAAATACCCCTCACTCCATAAGGCATAAAGTCTGAGTAGTTTGATGTTTTTGCATGCGTTAGCCCGGCAATGATGATGAACAAAAGGACCGCAACATGAATTACAGAGGCGATGGAGTTTATTCTGGATGTAACTTTGGTGCTCCTTATGGCGACAATGCATGTTATGAAGAGAATGGCAACTGCTATTGGATCCAATTCATTGTAATTTTGAGCTAAGTTTGTATGAATGCGAAAAGCATTAGATGAGCGATTACAGAGTGTGGCAAAGTAGGATGTCCATGACCTTGCAACCGCTGCTCCACCAATGACGCATTCTAATAGGATGTTGCCTGCCCCTATGAATGCAACAAAGTCTCCCAATTCCACTCTGAGATAGGCAAATGACCCACCTGCACACTCAACATAACAAACATGAACACGTAAATTAAGTAAGTTAATCGTGAGAGATTTCAATATTAGATGGCTTCCACGAATACTTCAATAATGCACAATCATCCTAGACTAGTATTAGGATGGTTACTTTCTTGGCAATAACATGTATGTGGGTCAAATGACAAACTAGGTGCTTCAAAAGGCTTTCAACAACATATGCAGCAAGGTTAACATTCCCAATCACATAGGCATGTTAAACAAACTATCAAAAGGCTTTCAACAACATATGCAGCAAGTTTAACATTCCCAATCACATAGACATGTTAAACAAACTATCAAAAGGCTTTCAACAACATATGCAGCAAGTTTAACATTCCCAACCACATAGGCATGTTAAAAAAACTACCAGTGATAGGATGGTTACTTTCTGCGGCAAGTTTTATCCTATCAACCAGATTGGCATGTAAAAAACAAAGGTGAAATGGATGTTCTTTTATTGAATTTAAAAAAACAGAGATGAAATGGATGTTCTTTTATTGAATTTTAAAAAAATCTTATTATTCGATTTATTTAAGATCAGTTTTCTGTGGATATAGATTCTTAAGCACAAAAATCCCACACTTACATATTTGGCAACGCGCTTATATCATGGGGAATCAAACTCAAAACCAACTACTTCTTGATATAGATCCTTAACCAACATACCATACCCTAACATTCGACAAAGATACCCACCTCATTAATAGCTACCATCCAAATGAATAATTGATGCTTATTACTGCTCTGTAAATCTCTTGTATTAAAAAAAGGAAAGTAAAAAAAAGGACAAAATTATCAGAAGAGTGATCCAAAGCAAGGAACACTATGTATAGAATTCCTCCAGATAACCAGGGACAGAGTATGGTCAGATGAAATTTTGGGCTACCCAGAAAATTAATAAAATCCATTACCAACGAAACATTTTACGAAAATGATTAATAAGAAGATATAGTCAACTGTAAGCACGAGAAGAATTTCATATTGTCAACCCGAAAAATTGAAGGGATGGGCAAGTCCAATAGGCAGAAATGACAAGCATGATAAGCAGAAGATGAACGACAGTCTCAAAAAAAATGTGGTGCCCTTGGAAGACATCCCTGGAAAGATTCCTCGATATCTCAGTAAAGATTGCCATCATACTTAATACAGAGCTTGAATGATTACAGGACCTTCTAGACACAACCCACCTTGAATGATTACAGAGGTTGAATGATTACAGGACCTTCTAGACACAACCCACCTTGAACAACCTGTAAGTTATCTTTGCTGAATGAAAACAAGCAAAATCATTCAAATGCATAACTCATTAAAAGCTTTTTCGGATAGATTAGGTCATTTTGGCTACAATGTCTTTTAGACAGCGTTCCTTTAGCTTCAGACAGAAGAAATTTTTTTATGTACCTGCAACTGAGCAAACACATTTTATTGTACCAAAATAAGAACAGTTTAGTAGCAGGAAACAATTTTACTCTCAAAGGAACAGAAAAGATATTTGTCCATCCATTCTGTGCTCTGATCAGGAATGGATAATCTGAATTTTATGCGGCAACCTAGAATACTGATTCAAATACAAAGGACAGTATGCATGAACTCTACCATATTTGATATGAAGCAATATCTATTATCAACATATAAATAGATGATATATCCGGTTTTACTGAAGAAATATGTGATATCCTAAACACGTGAAAGCAATGATCAACCTACTGCAACACCTATAGGTATTTTTGCAGAGTTGGTTCAAGGTACCTCAAGATGAAACTCCACAGTTAACTATGCTCATCTTGCGAGGTACTAGGGTGGTTGGCTTGACAAAACATATAATATCACTTGTGTCTACTATGAAAAAAAACAACAATAACAAAAGACAACCCTCACAGGTATTTTGGGTCGTTCAGTTCAATATATTTGAAGATGAGATGAACACTGTTGTCAGTGTTCATCTCAAAGAAACACAAGGATGGTAACTTTAGAAGAAACAGGCTGTATACTTTTGTTTATGTACTATTAAGAAAACAACTATAATAGAATACAACACCAAAAGGTATTGGGGAGTTGTATTCAGTGTTTACTGTGTTATTTTGGTATTTTCGGTAACTTAGTTCATAACAACGAAATTCCACTGTTAAATGTTATTTTTGAAAAAAATAACAGAGCAGGAACATTTCTTCAGAAAAAATGGCCTTGACCTACATAAGTCACTGTGTATCTAGCTCAAGGGTAAGCTCAACTGGTTGTTGTCAATTGAATCTGTGACTTTGAAAATTAGAACAAAGTTTAGCTTGGCATTTCATTAACTCTATGCCAACAGGTATTTCAAGGTATTCGGTTTGATTGATTGATTGATTGATTTTAATGATGTCCACGAGGCTGAACAGCCTAAGGGACCAAGAGAATAACAACCCTAACTTATCGTCTCACTCTTATCCTCATCAAATAGCTGGTGCATGTTGTCAATCTTTAAGCTGTTTTCATACTGACCGCGGATATCCTAGTAGGCTGCACATTCAGTGACAAAGTGCCACTCTGTCTCCACCACGCCCTTATTGCAGAATAAACTAAACAACAAATTTCCTAAATTAAGTGTGTATACTAAACATACCATCCATAAACATAAATATGGTAACCATCCCCTTGAGTTTATTGGGAAGTTTTCCTTAAAATTTGAGTTTCTTGGGAAGTTTTCCTTGAATTTTTAAAACCGTGCATGATTCTCTTGCCTTATTAATGGAAGTATATGTCTATATTATGACATCAGTGACAAAATAAAGGTTATTCTGACTCCAATTACAAAATCTTGCATCAGTCAAGAATTGAAAAACTTCTTACCTGCTATTGGGATTTCCACGGCAAATTCAGTGTAACAAAACACAGCAAGCATAGCAGAGATTCCCGAAATAACATAGGACAATAGGATTGCAGGCCCGGCAATATATCTGGCTTCCAAGCCTGTTAGGACAAAAATCCCAGCACCAATAACAGAGCCAATTCCGAACCAAATCAAATCCCACCAATTTAGATTCTTCTTCATGTCATGCCCACTCCGAGCCCGAACCTCGGTCATTTCCACCTCAACCGAAGATCTTGCAAAGACTCTGTCCCGAAATCTACTCCCTACCTGCCTCATAGCATTTGAATAACTTTCCCAGTTCATGAAGGACTCCTCTGGTAGAAATTGACCCCTGCCGACTTCCCATCCCCTTCTCCTTGACATGTCTCCCAGCCTCAATCAAGGTAAAACAGATTCAGGACAGATGCTCGACTCAGACTATATAAAGTCGGAGCTAATTCTCACCATTATAAAGCAAGAAGAATTCCTGTGACAGCAAACACGGAATGTATATAAATTGATAAGATTAGACACTATGGCTGTGAAACAAACTATACCAATCCCCAATCTGAACACATATACAGATTGCAAATATATCATAGAGAATTCATATAACTCTTATGGAATTCAAATTGCATGGGTGGAATGTAGATCTGACAGCTGAAAAAGGACTCAAAGTCGACTGCCCAACATACAAGGCCAAGATTGATGCCGGAGCAACGGTCCACACCCGCCATTCCTTTCCCCGTCGCCGGAAATTCAATGCAGCAGCTTCGTTGAGCAGCCAATGTGCCACCAGCCATCGGATCCATGGTATCCAAATCAACGGTTGTGAGAGTTTCATCGCTCTATTAAACTTTAGCCCTCGATCTATTTGCAGCGAACGGCTCAATTTTCTCCGCGGCGTAGTTGTTCTGGAGAAAGATTCTCTTTAGAGAAGCCCGCTATAGGATCTGCGGTCTCCAAATCAACGGCGTCAGAGTTTCATCTCTCGATTAAACCTTAACCCTCGATCTATTTGCCTCCAACAGGTCGATTTTCTCCGCGGCGTAGTTGTTTTGGACGAAGATTCTGTTGGGACAATCCCGCGAGACCTACTCCACCGCCCTACCTGCCTCCACATGGCACATCCAACCGTGGACATTCGCTCTGGCCTTTTTTTATCTTTGTTTTACTGTGATCGCAGGTAGAACTTTCCTCTATGTTAATTATTGGGTATGTATATTTGAGTGGTTAATTCTGTAAGTTTTTCAACATGCTGAATTCATTTCTGCATTCAAAAATGTAATTTAAAAACAGAAAGTTATGATATAGTACAAATTTATATGTTCGGAGTAGGTGAAAAAAGGAACAATTATACCACTTCCCAACCATCTAGTCAAACCACTTTCCAACCATCTGGTCAAACCACTTCCTAACCATCTATATGGTAAGTTTTTAATTAATGTGGAAAAATAGATGAAAATAGGTAGGAGCAGTGCATTATTCATTCTCTTCCATGGTGGAAAGTTTATTTAAGGGAAAAAAAAAAAGATAGAGAAGGAAGAAAAAAGAAGAGAGGAAGAGGAGAATTTAGGTGAAGAAGAAGACTAGAGAGGTTGAAGTGATTAGAGAGAGTTAAGAAGAAGTTTATAGATGAGTAGAGCAGAATCTAGCAGCATCAACACAATATAATAATATTTTGGTTTAAAACTAATTATTATTTTTGTAGAATAACTTTTGTGTTGTAAGCCACGTTGAGACTCAAACAAAAGACAATTCCAATTTCATCTAGAAGCCCATTGAGACATTGTAGGTGAGTTATAATTTAGAAATCTAATAGAAGTTGGTGGTGAAAAGTTAAGAAGCCCATTGAGACATTGTAGGTGAGTTATAATTTAGAAATCTAATAGAAGTTGGTGGTGAAAAGTTAAGTGTTTTTCTCTGTGTGCTTGCCTCTTTTTAGTTCTATGTGCACTCTTCCAAATTATTGTTGTGTGCTCTATTTTGGATGTAAACTGTAATCTTTCAACAAGTTGTCATTAATGTTGTTGAACATTTTACACATGTCCATAAATTTAAATTTTCCAAAAAAAATAAGCCTATTAAATTATAATTATAATCAATGAACCAAGAAACAAGACCCAACATACAAGACCAACATGGGTACTTGTGATTATACACATTGAGTGCATATAACTTCAATACAACAAATGAGGTTCTATAGGGAATACAACTATGAAGGTGAAGTATATACCTTTAATGTCAACACTCAAAGTACATGACACGATGATTTTGTATCAAATCACCCACAAAATTTGTGTACACATAAAGATATAAAGTCAATCTACAATGTGAATCAATGTATAGACATTGTTAATCACCTAGAGTTCATTCTCTAAGATGTTAAGATGAATCTATATGTAGTAAACTCAAAACTCCAACACAAGCCACTTCTCTCAAAAAAATGAAAATTAGAGTAAGTGTTTACGCTAATAGGTTTTTTTATTGTGAGAAAAAGGGAACATGTGACAATTTAAGCAATCCAAACTGTTCAACCTAAGCCTAAAAACAATCCAAACTGTTCAACCTAAGCATAAAGGAGGATCTCTGCGGTTTTTTCATCCCTAAAATAAGACACGATGTCTAATGTCCATTGATCATGCTAAAAGTAACACATACTTGACATAACAATTGTTGCATATGGATTGAAGCAATTGTTCTTCATGTTCCATGTAACTACTACTTGTCCTTCAGTTACCACATGCTGATTACTTTTATTTTCCACCTGCGCCACATTTCCCCAATGCCCTTCTTAACCTTCAAGAATCTCTAGGGGCGTCGTAAATTTGTAGTGGTTGTTTCCACAAGTACTCCAAGGGCTTTGGGTGTTTTATTTTGGGTTTCAATCTTATGTTTGGTCGAGATTTGTGTGTGTGTGTGTGTGTGTGGAGAAGTAGTTCATTCATCAAATGAGACATGGTTTCATCTACTATCCTCCCAAGAAGTGTTCATTCTTTACTTTTAGGTAAAGTCACCAATTTGCTTGCATATTTTTCCAATCATTCTTAACATCTTTAAGATCGTCTATTCTAAACATTATTTCGAAAACTTGATGGTTCTAACTAGTTGTAGCTACACTTCTTGCAACAACTCCTATGATCACCACCATTGAAGATTCAATTGCGAGAGTCCGCCTTGAATTTGCATGAAATGCATATTCTTTGTAGTTTTACATAGCTAGAGGGCATCCTTGTCTCAGAAATTTATATTCTTCATGGAGAGATGACTTCTTTTACTATGGTCTAATGCTAGTTAGTGGCCTTCATTGATTTACATTGACATTTGTAACAACTGATGAGAATTACTTCATGGGACAAAGTCTTAATGAATTCATAGTTGGTTATTGATCGAACATTGTTGAATATGTCCATTCATTTTATAAATTTATTTCTTGTGCCTCTTAACCATCACCACTATAATGTTATTTTGGATAGTGTACATCCTCATATGACAACTTGCATTGCAACGATCTCTTTAAGGATAACCACCCATAATTTGCTCACAAACAATATCAACCAAAGAAAATTTATAGTTGATGGATTGCTATACATAAACTAATAGTATTATATCATATGGAATTTGGGTTTTCTTCATATGCACAAAATAGAAACAAGAGAGTTAAAGCCACCCACAAGATGTTTTATGATATATTATAAGAAACTTTTAGCATTGTTGCATCAATAAGCACTCCCTATTTAACTAAGAGTTTTCTAATAAATAATTGTAAATAATACAATGGATTATTAGTAATGCATTGATGTGTGACATCTTTAAGGCATTTTTGCTTGAATGAATCACAAAATTGTATTATGTTAATATGGATCTTTGTTGTTGAAAGAGAATATTCTATTTGTTTTCATTAGAGAATTCTATTGATCAAAATTTTAGTTACTTAATTGAAAATTATTGCAATGTATTTGGGTTCTTGTTGTTGATTGGTAATACTAAATAGTATTGTAGGGATTTGTATACATTTGATTAATTGGTAATTCTAAATACTATTCTACGGATTTGAATGAAATGAAACATACAACTAATCACTACCATCAATATTGCTTATCGAGTGGATAGCAATGAATGAAACTAGACACGTTAGAATAGTTTTGTACAACAAAAGTGTGTCTATGTATGTCTACTATTATTGTAGCAGCAAAATATCTCAAGAACACCACCAAGTGAATAATTGGCTTTGCTGAAAATGGAAACATTCACTCAACGGGTCCATTCAACGATATTTGTGCCATTTTATGCGCACCCTTTGGACTTTATTAGTTAAGAAAAACGACCTTAATGGATATTTCACATGTTCCAACTCAACAAACATGGTCTTGATATGGGCAATTTTGTTTTTGTTGGTTTTTAAACTCTTCAATCCATGTGGATAAAACATTAGATGCTTCCATAGTTGAAATGTTCCAAGGTTATAAGTGCTAAAAATTTCTTGGTGATTCGCTCCATGAGTGTGCACAAGTCTATGTATATCTAATTCATGGACATGACATAAAAAAAACTTTAAAATGTAGAAGACACAATGCTTCAAATTGTTCTAAATTATTTTAAACAACAACGATCATTCTTTTTAATAATAAACTCACCAACCCTACCATCATCAAGACTTGTGAATATCAATCATATGTCGTGGTTAACTAACCTCTTTCTAGTATATGTGTTATTTTGTAGCATCCAACACCATCAAAAGCTAGAATTGGAACTACACCCTTCTAATGGATTTAAAAAGAATTTTATAATAGGTTTCCAATTATGTCATTAATAAAGACATCAAAATTTAGAATCAAAGATTTTAAAATTTTTTATATTAAAATTTCCAATTAATATGACATATCTTAAAAACGAATGTTTTTATTATCCTTATCAATTATAAAATAATATTAAGTCAATTAAATAAATGCAATATATTAAACCTTTGTTATACATATAGTTTTTTCACACCATATATTTATCTTTAAATCTTTGTTATACATATAGGTTTTTTTACTCCATATACTTATCTTTATTGTTATCACATATCAAAATAAACATATAAGTTTTTTTACACCATATATTTATCTTTAAATCTTTGTTATACATATTGTTTTTTTTACATCATATATTTATCTTTATTCTTATCACATATTAAAATAAAATAATACAAATATTTAACAAATACACTTATAAAATACACTTATAAATATGTCTTAAGCTTAAATTAAAGATAAATTAACATTATTTACAAATTTCTAATTATGTTAAACCCTCTTAACAAATACTAAAAAATAATACAAATCAAATCATTTTCATCAATAACTCGAAAGAGGTATCACTTCAAGTCATAAGCTATATTTATCAACGATAATTGAATAACAAGACAATGAAAATAATACACAGGGTATCGAATCATTTTCATCAATATGTTGAAAGAGGTATTACTTCAAGTCATCACCTATATGTATCAACGAGACTTGAATTGGATTATTCTTATGTTATGCACAATAAGGGTGGCCTTATAATTTGAACTAGATTTGAGGGAACTCCCTATGAAATCAATAACATAACGTTTTTAATATTTTGTGATATTTTAATTAGGTTTATTAAGATATGCTATTAATAATTCCCATTTTTTTTTATTGATTTGAGTTAGAATTAATAAATTGTTTTTAATAATGTTTAGTATTTAATATTTTGTGATATTTTAATTAGGTTTCTTAAGATATGTTATTAATAATTTTCAATTTTTTATTTATTGATTTTAATTAGAATTAATAAATTGTTTTTAATAATGTTACAATTGAAAAAGTGAAAAAATTGATTATTTTATCTTAAATTTTTTTAACAAAAATTATATAAATTACATTATAAAAAATAGTTGTAGTGGAGTTAGTAACATTCTTAAAGAATACATAATGTCTTCACATTCTTCACATTTCAAGTTATTTGCATGGGTCCAAAATAACATATAAAGTTTACATATATCTATTGACAAAATTTCACAGTTCTTACTGTTGCTATATAATCTATAAAAGATACTTAAGATAATTATAACCTTGTAAAACATAAACTAGCGAAAGGTGTGGTGACTTGTGGTCTCTTCTAGGTCAATGTTTGTGTGTATTGACTCATGCTCTCCAATTTATATATCTTCAATAAGTTGGATCATTGTCATCCTTGTGTTTCCCTTGACCAGATAGTCACTAATTAGAAGCCATAGACTACACATGTTTGTTCAAATTTTCTACTAGATTGTTTATAAAATTACACTCTACCTCTAGAATGACAAGTTGTTACTTAACCTATACCAGAGTGTTCATAATAGCTCCAATTTGTGAGATACATTATTGCTCATATTCATGAAATTTAGAAGCAAGCGAGTAAATGAATGCTCTACTTCCCTGAGTTATATTCATGTGTCCCGAGAATCCTCCTAAGTTCATGCAAATCACATTGATCCATGGTGTATAAATCACTTCTAGTGAGTTGAAAATAAATTTGACTCATAACAATGTTATAAACCCACAAACCTAAACCTGTAAATGCTTGATGAGAACCAAAACAATGGTTAGAGAAATTCCCCCAATACTCATACAATTGAGATTCAGAATGACGACGTCTACAACCAGGGAGCAAAGTATGAATCTTTGAACTCACTAATTGAGCACGCAATCCACCCTTCCCTAGATATTCAAAATCAATTCCACATTGACATAGATAAGGAATGACTACTATGCTAACAATGAACTCATGTAAACAAGGCCAACTCAACAAACAAAAAAAAAATATAATGTAACCGACCACCAACTTGAGAACTAAAGAGAATTCTAAGTCGAGGCTAACTGAATAGAGCTGTCTTCATTCTTCCTGCCATGCAAGGGTTAGATGATCCATTATCCCACCTTGTCTGGGCTATATTAAACCTCTTCCTTCAATAACCAACATCCCTAAGAGCTCAGATATGTGCGAGGGAGCCGAAGGTTGCATCAAGATTATTGCTTAAAAAATCATAATTAAAAACGATTTATGCTAGTT
>ML806219.1:215574-263603 GCA_009831015.1 Picea engelmannii | reverse complement strand
CATACAAGTATTAGACTGAAAATACAATGATTCAAAGGAAAAACCAATTGGGTTGTCAATAAGAGCCTGATCAATAGATTCCACCTCCCTGGCTTGTTCAACATTATCAGAAGAATTTTCCTCTTCTTGCGAAGAAGATTGTTCTGGCAATTGAGTGATAGGATTTGCAATTGGTTCTTCATTTGTGATTGAACATGACTGAATGGAAGGGATGTAAGCATCATAAAAGAGATTTAATGCTAATGACATGTCATCGAGGTTAAATTTACAAAGGATATGATAGACTCTTGTCAAAAAGTGTTCTGAAGATGAATCGCCGTTGATTAGCGAAGATGAATCGCCGTGAACATGTCGATTTTAGGGATTGACTTGTGGGACCATATAATCTTCCATGACGTTGGATCAGGGGGAATGTAAGGGATTTCCTGAAGAGCCTTGTAACCTGCGGCTACAGAGTAAATTCCAGTGGCTGTGACCCAACCTCTTTTATCCCTGGCTGAGGTTTTCAGGGGGGCTTTCCCTTGCAACTTCTCCAAGAGAGTTTCGGCTTCGTTTTCATGTGTTTCTGGATAGTTCCCTAAGTCCCATTCTTTCCAATTACCTACCTCATTTTCTTCCCATTTAGATATGTTCCATAGTGTGAGACGGTTATTGGAGTGCAACCAGGATTTTATATTAGACAAGCGTCCCTGAGGGTCGATCGGTGGCTCCCCTAAAATCAAGTCCTCCCAGACCCTTGTGCATCTCCCATTGCCAAGGATCCAGGTGAGCTTGGATTTGAAGTGATCTAAGGACCTGAGACAGAGTGTGATAATTGAAAAACCTTTGAGAAATTTTGGCGGGCGTTCCAGGCATCTAATGAGCTTCCCTGGGAAGTATTTTTTCCACAGGACTTCCTTGCTCCAGGAGGATTTAGTGGAGATTAAATTCCACAGAATTTTGGCCCCCAATGCTAGATTTTGGGTAGCTACGTCTCTGATTTGAAGGATGGCTTCTAGGCAGGGATGATTTTAAGGATGGAAATTTATTTTAAAATGTAGAAACCTTGGCGAATCTTACTAATCCCTCATATGCTAACTATAAATGTTTGGCGATATTTTTGTAAAAATATTCAAATTTCTAAGGATTTTATATAGTTTTTATAAAATTTTGGCTATTTTTAAGTTAAAATAATTTTATCATATAGAATTTGGGCGAATCATTTTTAAAATAGCGAATCTCATTTTTGGAAAAACCATGGAAAATTAGCCCATGAGTGAAATTTAGCCCCTAAAATCATCCATGCTTCTAGGATCGGCTTCTTTATTTTTTCCCAGCTTACTAGGTGGAGTTTCCTCTCAGTTTGTTTTCTGCCTTCCCACATAATTATTCTTAGCAGGGTAACTATCTTGTTGATGATGTTTTTTTGCGCAAGAAAGATTGAGTTTTGGTAGATAGGGAGACTTGTCAGGATGGATTTCAGCAGGACCACTTTCCCTGCAAGATTTAACCATGTTGCTCCCCAAGATTGAATGCATAGCTTCATTTTGTCCAGGAGGGGAAGCCAATGAAACAACTTAGGGGTTGCTTTGAAAATTGGTATTCCCAAGTATTTGAATGAATCCCAGGTAGCTGATCCTTCCATTTCTAAAAATCTGGTGATTTCCAACATCACTCTTGGTGAGCAATTCCATCCGTAGACTTTACACTTTTGACCATTGGTTTTATTGCCTGAGACTTCTTTGTATCGGTCGAGATCCTGCTTGAAGTTTCTAGCTGATAGGACACTGGATCCACTAAGGAGGAGGGTGTCATATGCAAACTGCGCGTGATTGATGTCTTTGACGTTTGTCACCATTCTGAGTCCGGAGAGGGAGCGGATTTGTTGACAATGTTCTAGCTGGAAGCTTAGAACTGAAGCTTGGATGGCGTACAACAACGGAGACAGTGGAAAGCCTTGTCTCAGTCCCCTGGAGGCTTGGAAGTAATGTGTTGATCAACCATTTACCAATGGGGAGATCCACATAGTGGCTATACAACCTTTGATCCAGTTTATAAATTTTTTGGCAAATCCAATTTTTTTCATTACTTGGAAGAGGAAATTGTGTCTTACTCCATTGAAAGTGTTGGCTAAGTCTAGCTTAATGATCATACCTTTCTCTTTACGCTGACAGCTAGAGTGAATTTCTTCTTGGACCAGCACTAAGTTGTCCAGAATTTGGAGCCCTTTGATGAAGCCGCCTTGGTTTTCTGGGATGATGCTTGGTAGGATTTTTTTGAGCATGTTCGCGATGATTTTGGTGACCAGTTTGTAGCTCGTGTTGCAAAGGGAAATTGGGTAGAATCTACTAAAGTTGCTCTCCCCTTTTTCTTTAGTTATCAACGCTAAGAATTATGAGTTTGTGCTTCCCCCGATTTTGAAACAATTTTGGGATTTCCGGACCATTCTTAGCAGATCTTCCTTGATGATTGGCCAACAGGCTTCGTAGAAGCGGGTTCTAAAGCCGTCAGGCCTAGGAGGGCTTATCGGATTCCATATGATCTAGTGCTTTCTTGAGCTCTTGAAGCTGCATTGGGGCCGTTAGCCTCAAATGATCCTCATCCTACACTTGATGTCAGACTAGCAACGAAGGATAGGAGTTGGGGTCTACGACAACCTGCTTTATGCCTTCGAAATTGTTAATCTCTTGTCCTTGAGATTGGATTTCATTAACCGTTTTAAAGAGCTCTAGAACTTCTTCATGCTTGTGGAAATAAGTCATGTTCTTGTCTCCAGCTTTGAGCCAGAGACTTATGAATTTCTGGCGCCAGTATTCTTCCTCCTCTCTGCATGCATGATGGAGCACTTTTTGGAGATCGACTTCTTGGTTTAGCATCTCTTGGGTTAGTATTTCCTCTTCTAGGCTCAGTTGGTGGCTCTCGAGAGATTCCTTGACTCCTTTTCTCTTAGAAGTTGGGGACATGAGGGTTCTAGCCCAACTTTTTAAGGCTTTCTTGAGAATACACAACTTTTCTTCCCAAACGTAGAACGGGGAGCCTTGGACATTCTCTCTCCAGGTGCCATAAACCATCTCCTGGAATCCTTCTTGATGGATCTAGATCGGGCTAAAATGAAAGGGAATGGATCCAAGGTTAGCTTCTGAGAAGAGGTCCAAGAGGATAGGTTTGTGATCTGAGGTGTAGATGGGAATAATTTTGGAGGAAGTCGCTAAACTGAGGGTCGGGAAGGAGGACTGGACAAGGAATCTGTCCAGATGTGTTGCAATGTGCCTCGAGCCCATTATTTTATTTGTCCAGGTGTACTTCTCTCTGGCTAGCTTGATATCTTCCAAGTCACAATCCATGATGAGGTATTCCACCCACTCTCTAGCTGGATCTCTGACTGGAAAGCCCTCTTTTTTCTCTGAATAAGAGAGTGTGATATTGAGGTCACCTGTTATTATTATATTCTCGGGATTGTGCAGGTTCAGGAAGGACTTTAAGGAGTCCCAACAGACTCATTTCTCTGAAAAAACACTGGAACATAAAGATTGAAGAGGCTAATGAGGTGACCTAATTCTTTGTGGAGGAGTTTAGAGTAGATCCAGTGGGTGCTTTATTCTTCTTCAATCAGATCCATCTTTGAGCTATCCCAGAAGGTGTCGATTCCCCATGATGTGCCTCTGGCACTTACTTCTTAGCCTTGGCCTTTTTTCCAAAAGGTTTTACTTGCTTGGAGGATATCAGATTCCTCCAGTTTCGTCTCTTAGATTAGAAGGATCTCAGGCATCGTCATACGGATGATATCTTTCAAGGCTTCTTCTTTTAGTTTGTTGCCTAACCCTCTACAATTCTAGGAGATGTACTTCATTATTTACTTGCTTGAGAGGCGTTGTCTCCCTTTGGAGCCCGACCTTGCTTTCTGGTGTTGCAAGTGTTTACCATACCTTTGAGAGTTTTCTGGGACCCTTGTAGGACATCCAGATAAGTTTTTTCTTCTCTTTATTTTTTCTTAGATTTCCTTCCTCTAGTGGATTTTTTTAGTGTGATTTGGGAGCTTCTTGTTCCCAATTCTTTTTCATCTGATTCTTCTCCGGATTCTGAGGCTAGACTGATGTATTCTTCTTCTGTTTCTTTTTCCTTGGATGATCCTTCAGGGGCTTCTGCATCGACGATTGCTTCCCCTTTTCATTTCTCCTTTGGATCTTTCTCCTGCTCTTCCAGTGCCTCTAATCTTTTGCATGTGGGCCTGTCTTCTGTCTGAGTTTCCTAGGATTCATGGGTGGTTTGAGGGATTTTGGCAGGGCCTGCATTTTTATTCCCTTTCGGCTTCGAGATTTCTTTGCTTTTTTTGGGTTGTTTCTGTTAGAATATAGAAGATGGTGTGCTCATTTTGCCATTGATGATACCTTCGTCACTCAACCATAGGCTGAAGCCTCCCTCCGAGCACCTTAACCTTGACTGAGAATTCCTCCGGAAGCAAACCCTATGCTAGATAGCCAAACAAAGGGAAACACATCTCTCCCCAAGGATAGAGCAACACAAAATACTGATGAGATAGTCCCAAACCCTAGCCAAGAGATATTCAAGACAAAACTGAAACTAGCTGCTGTTGCAGCTGCACCTGCAACCCTCCTCCAAACCTGCGCACCAGACTGCAACTGCAGTGCACACCAACTGGAAAACTGCAATTCTGAGATGCTGTCAAATGAGAACTGGCGCCCTGTATTTATAGTAATCCTGCTAGTTTGTTGGGGCCGACTTCTCCTTCTGGGTATGTGTCTATTCAATATATTATTATTAATTCTGGCCGACTTCTTCTCTTGGAGGCTAATAGCCTAATATAAATTATCTTCTTGAGCCGACAAGGCTTCTAGGGTTATTATCCAACTCATTAGGGTTTCTCTTGCTTCTCGGAGTCTTCTATTCTCTTCAGGTTCACATGTGGGGGTAAATACCTCCTGCAGCTACCATAATATTAACACTCCCTCCTAGCTAGAGAGGTATTTACAGGTAATGGTCTTGAGCACAAAACATACCATTTACCCGGTAGCATCAATATAGTCATTTGGACTATTTCATGACTAGATCATGAGCATCACCATCACCATCAGCTGCATCAATTCTCGAAACCATACTTCATCTGAGTAATTAGATATGATGCTGGATAAGTCACTCTCACCATGGAGTGATACAAGAGGAGTAAAAGCTCTGAACTGTTTTCCATCTGGAAAATCTCTGTTCATCATTCATCTAAATGATCATTATCTCCAATAAACTACTGATAGTCTTCAAGGCAATTAGAACAAGGATAGAACACACCTGTGTCTATTCATAGTAGTACATAACTGCAATCCAGTGGTTCACTACCACATCAAGTAATACATAAGTACTTGATCAACAACGTATGGTTGCAAACGGTGAAACATATTCACCACAATAGTCCTCATCTACTGTCATATAGTCTTCATAACAAACATCTGTGATAATCTTGCATAGAAACAATGTTATGATAAAAACTGTATCATCTGGGCCAATCTTTCACTCACGTCTGTGAGATCTGAAAGAATTTCTGCCACCACAGTAGTCTTCATCTGCATAGAAACAATGTTATCATAAAAACTAAATCAACTGGGCCAATCTTTCACTCACGTCAGTGAGATCTGAAAGAGTGTTTGCCCTCAGTATAGAATATCAACAATGATCATTTGGGCCAATCTTTCACTCACATTTGTGAGATCTGAAAGAATGTCTACCCTCAATATAGAATATCAACAATAATCATCTGGGCCAATCTTTCACTCACGTCTGTGAGATCTGAAAGAATGTCTGCCCTCAATATAGAATATCAACAATGGGCTATCTGCCCCATTCTTCTCAACCAAGGAAGAAGGATTGTTTCTGATTTTTGAGCCTGGACCATTTCTCACCCTGGGTCATTCCTCCGACACTAAACAAAGTGTAGCCTGGAGAGAATAAGTCTACCCTCGAGAAATGTTTGGACCATTCCTTACCCTGGGCCATTCCTCCGACACTAAACAAAGTGTAACCTGGAGGGAATGAGTCTTCCCTAAGGAATGGTTGTCCTGGACTATTCCCCACCCTGGGCCATTCTTCCGATACTAAACAAAGTGTAACCTAGAGAGAATGAGTCTACCCTCGAGGAATAACTGTCCCTAATTGCTGAGCCTGGACTACTCCCCACCCTGGGCCATTCTTCCGACACTAAACAAAATGTAACCTGAAGAGAATGAGTCTGCCCTTGAGGAATAACTGTCTGGACCATTCCCCACTCTGGGCTATTCCTCCGACACTAAACAAAGTGTAACCTGGAGAGAATGAGTCTGCCCTCGAGGAATGTCTGTCTTGCATCAACCTCCAAAATGGACGATTCTTTGAAATTGCTCACAACTGTGAACTTCGAAAGAATGACTGCCCGGTGAGGTAGACCATTCTACTTGACCACTACTCAGAGTGACTGCCAAGAAGAATGACTGTCCTAGACCACTCCCCATAATGGGAAGTCGTTGTCTATGATACATCAACAATCAATTTTCCTCCCATATTAACTACAATGGGAAGTCATTGTCCGTCAGAAATCTCAATCCACTTTCCGAACAGGAAAGCATCTGTCCAATCTGGACTATTACAAAGATAAATAATATTTTGAATGCTCCCTCCTAACTGGAGAGTTATTTCAATCACAAAAATAAATGTATGTGTACCTTCTTCTAGTTTGGAGAGTCTTCCCTTCCAGCTAAGAGAGTTATTTCCACAAGATCTAGCTTGAGTATGCAAGTTCTTTCATCTTGAATAGAGGCTTTACCAAAATGTATGCTTATCTGCTCATCTGTGGAGATATGTATTGGAGAAATCATTTCCTCCTTTCTGGACTTCATCATGGATAATGTAATGCTTGTACTTTAGTCTGGAACACTGTGAAGACTTCATGTAAATCTGAACAGTAGAGTATATCATAGTTGGAGAACTGGAACATATTCATGTGGTACTTCTTCTGTCATCATGAGATCTTATCTTTTGAGTAGTCATCTTGATGTTATAGGAAATCTTCACCACGCTTCTGTTGTGCACTGGAGGTTCTCCACCAAGTTGTCTTCTTCTTATTTGCATAGAGGAGTCTCTTTCTGATATGGCTCAAAGTCTTGAGATTGCTCTTTATACTTTCTTTATTCAATTTCTCTGGAGAACATTCTTTGCATTCGTCTGATGTGGAATTCCGAATCATGGATGTTGCGGATGATATAATGACTTATATAGAGATAAGTCCGGTGTACTGGAAAAATCAATCATCATAGTCTCCTCCCTCTATCTGAGAGAAACTCTGGTTCTGGATCTCACAATGCTTTCATTCATAAGTCTTCTGTACACTGTTCTTCATCATGACTTTCAGTTCTTCTGCTTGATTTCTTTTAGTGAGTTCGTATCAGGCTGGTACAATGACTGGTTGTTCTGGTTTCTCTTCCTTTCTTGGAATCTTCATGTTCTTCTTTAGTTTTTGGGTTCATGGAGTTTCTTATAGATTCCATGTCCTAGAGATTCCACTTCTTACCTTCATTATAGGATCACAGATCTGGATGGACAACCAGGAATACTTTAAGGCTTCTGAGGAAGTCTTCTTCTGTGACTGAACTAAACATGTGTTGTCTTTCATGACTGCTACCATGGATATATATATTTCATCACCTTCAATGAATCATAGGATTATCTCCCTCCTAATCCTTGCTTCATGTAAGAATGCATATAATCTGCTCCCTTCGTCTGACTGAGTCCATGCTTCCGTCTCCGTCCTAATTGTCTTCTACAATATATAATAGAGTCCATGCTTCCGTATTAGTTGTTGTTATAAGTATTTCTCCAATTTCTCTTGATGTCTGACTTCTAAGCCTCTTCAAGATTGATTCTGATTTCGTTCTTATCTTGTAATGTCTTCCACATGATTTGTATTTAATCCTTTCATATGTATTATCTAATGATATTCATCTTTGTCTTGTTGTTCTTTCATAGATATAGTTCTTCTTGGAACACATTATATTCCAAGAGATAGATATACAAGATATGTACAGAGACGATGCAAGCAAGATATGTACAAGAAAATAAGAAGAGCGTTGTTACCTTTTAGTAGAAGAAGTCTCTTCCATCCTACTTAGTTTTGTTTGCAGGTTCCTTTTCTTCAGCAATCGATGCTTCATGTTTCTTCTTCCTTTTCTTTAGCTCAGGACACTGATTCCTATAGTGACCGTACTTCTAACAGTTGAAGCATTGTATTTCTGAAATGTCTTTCTCTTGATTTGGCTTCCTCCTTGAACCAAACTTCCTTTTGTTTCTAAAGTTCTTGAATCTTGTTGTGAAGGCTTGATCATCGTATTTCTTTTGGGGTTTCTCTTTTGCATTGATCCTTGATTCTTCTCGAGCACAGCAAGTCCAAAGTTCTTCAAATGTTGGGTACTCCTTCCTTGTGTTCATGCTTGCGGAAAATGCATCCCATGTCTTGGGAAGACCATTGAGTACTATGTTCACCAATTCCTTTTCTGAAGTGATCTCTTCAATAGCTTGTAGTTGATCTCTTAGCTGAGAGATCCTTACAAAGTATGATGTTATGCTATCGTCATCATTCATCTTCATGTCACAGAGCTCATTCTTCAGACTCATAACTTGTCCAATGTTTCTGACTGAGAAGAGATTTGTTAGAGCATCATATATCTTCTTCGATGAGTCAAGATGGGAAATGTAGGGTATCAAGTGGCCTTTTATGGAATCCACTATGATACTCATGGCGTTGATGTCAACATCTTTGAACTTCTCCATAGTTGCAACATTTTGCGGTTCCTTCTCTTCTCCTTCTTTAAACTCTGGCTTCACGATCTTTCCTTTCACAATATCCAACACTTTATTCTTAGCAAGGATGAGGTCAATCCTTGTCTTCCATGCTCTGAAGTTAGAGGCTCCATCTAGTTTTTTCTCAGACTTCATAGAGTTCGTCATGGCTTGCTTGACTTGGTCAAACCCTAGATTTGACTAGAAATCCAAACTTCACGTCTTGGCCTTCTGAGAGTACCAGGAGATGCGCTGGGCTAGGGCGCACTGATCTATCCAGAGATTAGGTCAATATCGTCACTTAAGGTGCCTTGACAAGAGGTTTAGGGTTTCTACAACTGCTTCTGCTGGTAACCCTAGCTGCAGTGCTTTTGGAAACTGCTCCTGCTAGTAACCCTAGCGGCAGTTCCTCAACGAGTTCAATGTCTAGCGGCTATGTTTCCTTCCATCGTTTTAGACTGACTGAAGGGGTGTGGGCCCATAACCTATTAGAATATATAATATGGTGTGCTCGTTTTACCATTGATGATACCTTCGTCACCCAACCATAGGCCAAAGCCTCCCTCCGAGAACCTTAACCTTGACTGAGAATTCCTCCGGAAGCAAACCCTAGGCTAGATAGCCAAATAAAGGGCAGCGCATCTCTCCCCAAGGAGTGAAACACAAAAGACTGATGAGATAGTCCCAAACCCTAGCCAAGAGATATTCAAGCCAAAACTGAAACTAGCTGCTGCTGCAGCTACACCTGCAACCCTCCTCCAAACCTGCGCACCAGACTGCAACTGCAGTGCGCACCAACTGGAAAACTGCAATTCTGAGATGTTGTCAAATGAGAACTGACGCCCTGTATTTATAGTAATCCTGTCAGTTTGCTGGGGCCGACTTCTCCTTTTGGGTATGTGTCTGTTCAGTATATTATTATTAATTCTGGCCGACTTCTTCTCTTGGAGGCTAATAACCTAATATAAATTATCTTCTTGAGCCGACAAGGCTTCTAGGGTTATTAGCCAACTCATTAGGGTTTCTCTTGCTTCCCGGAGTCTTCTATTCTTGTCAGGTTCACATGTGGGGGTAAATACCTCCCGCAGCTACCATAATATTAACAATTTCCATCCTTCTCAATCCACCTTGTCTGCCGAATGGGCCTTTGGGAAATTCCTTTGGAAATGGCCATATTCATGGCAACTCCTGCATTTGAATGATAGTTGTCCGTAATCCAGCTTTTGAAAATGCTGCCATGCCCCCACCTTGAGCTTGGCGGCTTCTGGCAGTCCTACTTCTAGGTCCACTTCTACGTAGATCCTCGTGCAAGAGTAATGGGCTTTAGTGTCTGCTTTGTCTATGAACCGTCCTAGTCCATTTCTGATTTTTTGCCAAGATTGGTAGTTCCAGCAGTGAACTGGTAATTTTGGCAAACAGATCTAGACCGAAACCTCCTTTGGGACATCGACTGAAGGGTCGAAATCGAGCATCCATCTGTTAAGATACATGCCTTGCATCCCCATGAAATACGACCCACTCCTAAAGATGAGATCACGATCTTCTTTTGAGATAAATTCAAAGATGAAGAAACCTCTTCCTACCGGGTATCACGTTACGCTGCTCTGAATAAGTGGTCTCCAGTTTCTCCGGATCCAATCATATATGGATTTTGTTGAGGGCCAGAGCCCCATAAATTGGCCAACCAATTCGTGCTCTTCCAGAGCTAGAGCTATTTTGATGGGCTGATCTTCCTGGAGAACAATTTCAGGGATTGAATCGAGTTTTTTTATGAATTTCAGGATTGAAGGCATGGAAACTGTCTTCGCCTGCAGGGCGATTAGCCTTCTAAAGACCTCCTCTGCTATAAGAGATGGGGGGGGAGTCGGCTCCCCACCCCCTGGTGCTCCCATGGTGGGCTTGCTACACGCTTGAACCTGGCTAGACCCTTGCGCTCCAGACCTAATTGCAAGCAAAAAACTGTTCCGTGAGTGCACTATCATTATATTATACTATATTGTTATTGTTGTTTTTTATATACATTCTTTTTATTATTATGGTTTTTTTTTTCTTTGATAATACAATTTTTTTTTTTTTATCATTTTAGTTTAAGGAGTGAGTTAATAAGTGGACAAACTCAATTTTTCTGGTAAGCTTATTTTTTTTCAAGTAGGTAAAGCTATGTTTTGTTCCGGATTTGGGTTGTCTTAAAATGGGCTAAAGTTTCAAAGTCAAAATTCCCATCATTCAAATGGAACTATGAATTTCGACAAAATTTCAATGGTTTTGTCCACATATTAGCTTACTTCTTAATTTTTTAGTGTTATTTTAGACACCTCATCCATACTGAACTATAGAGTGTACTTCATTTCTATCGATACAGTAAGGTAATGCAATACATTTACTTAATGTAATAAATAATATAGAAATACCTTAAATTAATGAAAATGATGAATAAAAGTAAATGTGTAAAATATTAGTATTCATATTATTATTATTCAATTTCTATTATTACGCTGATAGGTATTTTCCTTTGAGTTTTGTTTCTTGGTCACTGTTCAAATATTTGTCATCTTCTTCAATATAATTTTCCTAGTGTATACCTTTTATCAATCTGTATGCTGTTGAGTGAAACGATTAAGATGCATGGCAGATGGAAGTGTGTTCTGACGTATGCTTCCTATCCAATCAAATAAATTTGATGTTAGTGATTAGTGGAGGTCGTTGGCTATCTCGTCAATCCACTAAGCTACCCCTCCCTATATTTTTCAGATCTTTCTTGTATGAAGTCAACTAACGAATAAAATTTTGCAATTTGTCCCTAGTTTTGTGTGAAAGTTCCATAATCTTTTCAAGGAAAAAAAGTCCAAGAGAGAATTTAGTAGAGCATGAATTTTATGTTGAAATCTTAGTGTTTTTCCATGGAATAGAGAAGTTAGAGCCTAAACGAGCAATGGAGAAAGGCCTCACATTTGAAGCCACATTGTAACAAAGTGATGTACATTTCTTGAATGTTTATGGATTTTTCATTAAGTTTTTGGTAGGTGCCATGGAGATTTTGGGTTATAATTATATAAAGATTCAAAATTGTGTCTTAGCATTGCTATACATTGTGTTAAGAAGCTTGTTTTCTGCTAAATTTCAACAACATTGAGTNGGGGGGTAATATTAGAGAAGACATAATATGTTTTCTCTAATATTACCCCCCACCCCCACCCTCATCCTCATATATGTTTTCTCTAATATTACCACCCACCCCCACCCTCATATTAGAGAAAACATATATGAGGGTGGAGGTGGGGGGTAATATTAGAGAAAAAATATTCTACCATATATGAGGGTGGGGCTGGGGGGTAATATTAGAGAAAACATATTCTAGCATTGAAAACAAAGCAAGTTGAAATAGATAGAGAGTTCTAGTGATCGATTCTAACCATCTTCATTATTTGCATATTTTTTGGAAAACTTAAATTGATTGCAAATAATTACAAGGATTCAAAAGTAACAATACAAAACTACAAATATAATGGTGAAAATCAAACCTTTGGTACACCATTAATTTCCTCTGGTACAAGAATTGTATCGAAAATGCCAAGGTATACTCAAGGTAAATTATAAAAAGGTAAGGTTCCAATTGTATTTTTTTCATCGCAATGAATCATGATTTTTTTGTTATAATACAACAAAGAGGATTAGTTGGGTGTGTTTGGGGGGTTTGAAAGTCTGTAGGTTGTGGTTGTGTTAGACCTAAAAGTGTCTAAGGAGTATCTTGATTGTATCTAGATATACCTTCAATTTTTCTTTGGAATATAATCAAAAAATCAGGTATGATTCTTATCCTTTTATCATTTGAAGACATTCTACCTACTCCATTTCTTGCCACACTTGAGCATAATTTTTACCTTGTATTGGTACCATTCATTACATAACATTTCTAAATTATTGCCCCATGTTGAATCCACTACCTATAAATCATACGTTCCATGTAAACTTCTAAGTTTCACTAAAAATTATCCTTGTGTTAAGAATGTTGTTCGACTTATGATAAAGAAATCTCATTTTGTTAAGCAATTTAGTATTACTTGGTTCCATTTCTTGTAATGAGACTAAATCTCTCTCTCTCTCTCTCTCTCTCTCTCTCTCTCTCTCTCTCTCTCTCTCTCTCTCTCTCTCTCTACAACAATTAGTAATGCTTTCTAGGATTTATTATATTCAGGATAAATGAAATCTTCTTAAAATAAGTGCTATTACACTACAAGGAAAAGATCCTCTAGCGGAGGTTTTTCCGGACGCCCCTATAAAAATATCCCAAAAATCTGTTTATAGTGGATGATACTAGCATAGGTGAGCGGGCAGAGGTTTTAGAGGATGTTTTTACACCAATGATTTTATAAGTACATAACGCACCGGTGCGTTTATACAACAAGCGCATCGGTGCCCTCAAAACTAGAGCACCATAGCAGGGTTATTTCAAATAAAGAAAAATATTATCCGGTGCACTACGGAAATAAGGACGCACTGGGAAATAATGATGCACTGTAATAACGTTCTTTAACAAAACTCCGATGCACAACGTAACACTGGAAGCACTGGTGCACTATTAGTAGAGTGGACCATTATATGGTTAAATAAAAAACATTTACACACCAATGTAGGATTGTGTCAAAAAATATATTCTGGTGCACTCCATTGTATCATGCGCACCAGTGAACCAATATGGAGCACCATGCTAGGGTTAATTTCAAAATTTACTCAAAGTGATATGTAAAAAAAACCGCACCAGGACATCTATTATTATACCACACCGTGTCATGCTTAAACAAAAAAAATTGCACCATTGTAGTTTTTCAAAAAATGTATGGCAATGCACTATGTAGTAGTAAGCACACCGGTGTGCACGCGTGCCCAAAAACATGCGCATCGTGATAGGGCCATTTTCCTTTTAAAATATAACTGATGCACTCATTAAACATGTATGCCTCGGTGCGGTTGTTCATCGGGCACACCGAAACAAGGTTTATAAAAAAACAATTACCGATGATAAAAATCATTTTTACCATTTTTAGTGTTGTAGAGCTCAAAAGCACTAGTGCAACCTTTTCCTATCTGAAGCACCCTTCCATTGGTGCTTTCCTTGGTTGCCTTCCTTTCGTCTGTTGCTCGGTGTGTGAATTTCGAATTTTTCCAAACAGTGGGAAAATTTAGTTTTTTTTAGTACGTCACAACCATACCTCACCAACGACAAAACTCCAGGTAATGTCCTTGTTTTTTCATAACTTAATTTTTCACCGTATTAAAATTTAAAATTGAGTAAAATTTTAAGTGTAAAAAATAAAAAAAATTGTGTGGTGCGTTCGAAGCTCTCGGCTCGCACCGCCTATGGTGCGACCTGTAAATTTATAGGGTGCACCAAGTACCTTGTTACCTTTCTCGGCGGTGTGTTGGTAAACATAAATGCACCGGTACGTCCATTTAATGATGCACCAAAGAAAATCATATAAATGGTGGGGCGGTGCGTCAAAATATAGATAACGCACCGGGTTGTTAAAGTACATGGCACACAACCCTTATTAGATATATTTTTACGCAGTGCGTTGGTAAACGTGTGCATCGGGGCATTCATGTTTACCAAATGCACCGTCGAGAAATGTAACATTGTGTTGCAATGCACCCATTAAATATTTTTGTGGCACCATATGCGGTGTGACAGTAACGATCGGAACACACCATAAAAAGTTTTGTATCGAAAATTTGGAAAAGTTTATGTGACGGTGCGTCGACGTTATTTACATGCATCGGTGCATGTAGTGAACGTATACACACTGTTTTTTTGCTAATTTTTAAATAATTGTTTACATGCGTTAATATTTTAATTTTTTTTTAGTTTAAGCAATGCGTAGGATAAATGTAACGCATCGGGTCATATATATTGTAGTGTAGTGCCCCGGTGCAGTACTATTTTCCAACGCACCACATAACATAGTAGAACATATTTTATTCAGTGTGTTAGTTTACACTGATGCACCGGGAACGATGCTCACAATATCTATATGCGCACTGCTGGCAGTGCGTCATTGTTTTTTGGGTGCACCGTTAATGAAATTAACTTATTTTTTGAAGGAAGTTATTTTTCTATATTTATAGATAAATTTATCATTCAATAGATTTTTATTTTATGTTTTATGTATGAGTGAGGATGATGTATTTCATATGTTAATCATGTAGAGATGTGAGTGGAGAGAGAGGCAACAACAACATGAGAAGAGGGTGGACCTGTACAATGTTGTATGAGAATGGGAGGCAAGGGAGAGGGAGAGAGATTTGTACCCTCGCCCTATTACTGCAGTGACTCATGTTCTCTTGAGTGATGTAGGCCTCCTTAAGTACTATGAGGAGATTAAATCCTTTAAATGGCACTCCAGGTTGTTGGTGCATCTGATCCATTGATGGGATATCCAACGATAGGCTTTTTGTGTGGGTTCAAATCAGTGGTACCATCCCACTGAGGAGGATATTTACTTTATCACTGGGATATCCAGGAAAGGGGAGTATTTTCCCAGTTCCCAGATGTCCCAGTAGGCGTTTCCACTGAGAGTCAGCTCATGTACTCTCAACGATATTTTGGGGTTGATGTACTATCCCCAGTTGATTTTCAGGTGTCTGGTGGACAGCTGAAAATTGCCTCTTTCGGCACAGAGGAGGTTAGGTGCCTCTCACTCTTAGTGACTACCATATCCCACTTTACCAATGATGGGAAACACATTAGCTTCCCTCTTTTGTATTATGTTTATTCGTTGGTATAGCGACCATGATGTATCAAATGGTCTACCATATTTTTGCGGTAGTTTCATATAGTGTTTGACAATTGTTGTGCTATGATACGTGAGAGGTTGAACTTCCCATTTTCCTAAGAGTTGTTTTGCTTATTTCTTGAGAGGTTTCCAGAGACGAGGCATAATTTTTTCTATCAACCTGCTAGGCCGAGGACTCATGTGTAGATGATCATGTGGGGGTAGATGATTCCCAAGAGGCGCCAGCCGAAGTTTTCGGCTAGGATTTCGCCAAACGCACTAGGGCTACTAGGCAGTGCGGCTGGTTCGAATTATTTTCGACACGAAATGAGAGCGGAGATATGATAAAGAAATGTAAATAGATATATCAAATATCCAATAATATAACATATGTATAACCATAAACATAGAGATATAGTAGTACACAATTTCTATTTATGAGCGAAATGTACATAACTGTAGAAATACTGAGTGAAAGACTCGCTAGAATGGTGGAAGCTTATCTCTAAGAAGAGATGTGACGAATACTCACATTCACAAGAAGATGGATTCCAATGAGGCTCTAAAGGAATTTTTAACATAAATAAAATCCAAAACCATAACCCGGAAGATGAAAAGCCAACAATTTTGTGGACCCCGTTTTGGGTAGTTTGGTGTATCAATTTCCCAGGGGCGTAACTTTGGCATACGATCTATGTTTGGGACGCACGATAGCTTGTTGGAAAGGTATTGTCGAGGATATTCATTATTGGGGGCTCAATGGGAGCCTTTGGATATCTTTGAGGTGTCAATCCCAAAAAAACTTCATTTAGGCCCTCAAAATGGCCCCGAAATTTTAGGAACCGAATAACTACTAAAAATAGTAAATTGCCAGAAGATTGTTTGGATCCAGTTGGAATAGGTGGGTGGCCAACGATATCCATCTGGATCAATCCTCCCTCCATATGAGGCAATGGTCTCCATTTTTTTGAGTTCCCGGGGAAGAGGGAAAAGCGTTTGATGAATCTGCATCTTGATAAGCTACTTGGCTTGCTGGAGAAGTTACGCTGCTTAACTTGTTGAAGGCTGTCACAAACCCATGGTTGGAAAGGTTGGAACTTTTTAACTAGTTTGGTTGCATGAGATGACTGTGTGCAGAAGGAATCCTTATGCTTTTCTTCAATCATGTCGACCTGTTTCTGCTGGACAAAAGGCGCTTGGACTGAGGCTGCAATGGTTGCGGTGTTCTTATGTTCACCTTTTGAACAAAATATGAAGAATATGAATTTTGTAGTATGAGATACTACCATGCGGCATTGTTTAAGTGGGACAATAGTTGGAACTACCTCTGGTATCGTGTAGAGATGACCCCCCTGAGTAACAATGACACTATGGGGTTGAGATTCATAAATATCATGGTGCTTCCACATATATGGCTGGCCCAATAGAACATCAAAGACATCTAGTGGGGAAACATCACATAATACCTCATCCTTGAAGGGATGGATGTCGTATGACAATCGAAACTACTGGCTGACATAGAGGTATTGCCCCTGGAGAAGCTACTTGATGTTGTTCGGTTGCGGGTGTGGTGTTGTCGACAATCCCAACTATTTGACGACCTCTGATGAGATGATGTTCTTCTAGCTTCTGATATCAACAATAAAATGCAACGGGGTCCCCTTCACCCACATCTATGAATGAAAAATGTGCTCCCCCTCTTCAGGATCTACTGGTTCTTCTGGTTGGGTTGTTGCGGTCCCAACAATAACAGTGGGGTTTGCATTGATGATCTGTCTTCTACCAACATTTTCTAGATCATATTCTGAATCAGGGTTCAACTCCTTGTCTTTGATATCGGCCACCAATGAATGTTTTGAGCGACATTCATTGTTGTTGTGCCATGAGATTTTGTGGAAATCACACCATTTTCTAGTGTCCTTCTTCATCTTTCTCTTACCCTTCTTTTCCTTTGGCTTGGACTGGTTTTTTGAAGGCTAGTTGTTAGGTTCGTCTTTACCATAATTTGGTTGTTGCATATTTGCAGACCCGAACTCCCGCTTGTTCTGGTGCTTAAATTTCTGCTTGATTTTAACAACATATTGATAAGTAACACCCAATGATGAGATGTCCATAAAATCCATTTCAGTTTGGATGTATCTGTCTAGAGCCCCATGGTATTTTAGAACCAAATTTCACTCAGAGTCTTTGATACCCATCTTGGTATGGAAGGTATTGGTGAACTCTGACACTTCTTAGCCCCTCTTTTGCCACAGTGTGGTCCATCTCATGTACTGGTCGTCATAGTTTCCAAAAGGTTAATAATGTTCCTTGACCGCATCCACAAAAAAATCCCAAGTGGGATCAACCCCATATATTCCAAACTCCTCTATGGAACTTTTCTCCCAGTAAGTTTCCCACCAATGTTTGACATGGGGGAGAGCCTTAAGGAGTGCGAAGGTGATATTTTCCCTGTCATAGAAATTATGAACAAAAAAATAACCTTCTATCATATTTAACCATTTTTTTAGGGAATTCGCATCTATCTGTCCTTCAAATACAATAACATCAAAATTATATTGTACCTTTAAAGGGGAGGTGCTTCCAAAGTGGACGCTTGATGAAGACGCACCTGCTTTTATCGGTAGGCGTTCAAGGATGTGGGTAAAATTCTCCATCATTTCATCCCTCTATCGTGTGAGAGATTTCTCAAGGAAGATATTAATAGAATCTTCTGCTCCATCATTTTTATTTTCTTCCACCATGGAGGGTTTCTTGGGCGTGAGAGAGAGATTTTCCTCAAGAGAGACAAGATCGATACCCAACTTGCTATACTCAGACATTGTCAGGGACATGCACTGAAAGACAATCAAAAGAAACCTTCTTTGATACCACTGATCCAGATTATTTTCGGCACGAAATGAGAGCGGAGATATAATAAAGAAATGTAAAGAGATATATCACATATCCAATAATATAACCGAGATATAACCATAAACACAGATATATAGTAGCACACAATTTCTATTTATGAGCGAAATGTACAGAACTGTAGAAATACAAAGTGAAAGACTCACTAGAATGATGGAATCTTATCTCCGAGAAGAGAAGTGACTACTACTCACATTCGCAAGAAGATGGATTAAAATGAGGCTCTAAAGGCCTTTTTAACATAAAGAAAATCCAAAACCCTAATCCCAAAAGATGAAAAGCCAACAGTTTTGTGGAAGTTTGGTGTATCAAGTTCCTAGGGGCGTAACTTTGGCATACAATCTTCGTTTGGGGTGCATGATAACTTGTTGGAAATGTATCATTGAGGAGATTCATTTTTGGGGATTAATGAGAGCCTTTGGATATGATTGAGGTGCTCGATCTTGAAAAAACTTCATTTATTCCCTCAAAATGGCCCCAAAAGTTTAGGAACCGAAAAACTGCTAAAAATAGTAAATTGACAGAAGCTTTTTTGGAGCCAGTTGGAATAGGTGGGTGGCCACCGATATCCACCTGGATCAATCCTCCCTCCTTAGGAATAAATGGTATCCATTGTGTTGAGTTCCCAAGGGAGAGTGAAAATTGTTTGCGGAATCTGCATCTTGATGAGCTACTTGCCTTGCTGGAGAAGTTGCGCTACTTAGCTTGTTGAAGGCTGTCACGAACCTATGGCTGGAAGGGTTGGATATTTTTAACCAGTATGGCTACATGAAATGAATATGTGTAGAATTAATCCTTGTTCTTTGTTTCAATATTGTCGACCTGCTTCTGCTGGACAGAAGGTGCTTGGACTGAGGCTATAGTGTTTGCAATGTTCTTTTGTTCCCCTTTTGAACAAACTGTGAAGAAGCTAAATTTGTAGTATGAGATACTACCTTGTGGTACTGTTTAGGTGGGACAATAGTTGGAACTACCTATGGTATCATGTAGAGATGATCCCCCAGAGTAACATTGACACTATGGGGTCGAGACTCATAAATAACATGGCGCTTCCAAATACATGGTTGACCCAACAGAACATCATAGACATATAGTAGGGTAACATCACATAATACCTCATCCTTGAAGGGCTGGATTTCATATGAAAATCAACACTGCTGGCTGACACAAAGGTATCGTCCCTGGCGAAGCCACCCAATGTTGTATGGTTGCGGGTGTGGTGTTGTCGATAATCCCAACTATTTGACAACCTCTGTTGAGATGACGTTCTTATGGATTTTGTTATCAACAATAAAATGCAGCGTGGTCCCCTGCACGCACATCTATGAATGAAAAAGGTACTCCCCCTCTTCAAGATTTGTTGGTTCTTTTGGTTGAATTGTTGTGGCCGCGACAATAACAGTGGGGTATGATTTGATGATCAATATTCTACCAATATTTTCTGGATCAGATTCTGAATCAGGGTTCGACTCCTTATGTTTGATATCGACCACCAATGACTGTTTTGAGAGACATTCATCGTTGTTGTTCCAGGGGATTTTGTGGAAATCACACCATTTTCCAGTGTCCTTCTTCGTCTTTATGTTACCCTTCTTTTCCTTTGGCTTGGAATGGTTTTCTGAAGGCTAGTTGTTAGGTCCATCTTCACCATACTTTGGTTGTTGCAAATTGGCAGACCCGAACTCCCTCTTGTTCTAGTGCTTAAATTTCTTCTTGATTTTAACCATATATCGATAAGCAACACCCAATGATGAGATGTCCAGAAAATCCATTTCAGTTTGGATATATCTGTGTAGAGCCCCATGGTATTTCAGAACCAAATTCCACTCAGAGTCTTTGATACCCATCTTGGTATGGAAGGTATTGGTGAAATCTCTCACTTCTTAGCCCCTCTCTTTCCATAGTGTGGTCCATCTCATGTACTAGTCGTCATAGTTTCCAACAGGGTAATATTGTTCCTTGACCGCATCCACAAAAAAATCCCAAGTGGAATCGACCCCATATATTCCAGACTCCTCTATGGAACTTTTCTCCCAATAAGTTTCCCACCAATGTTTGACATGGGGGAGAGCCTTAAAAAGTGAAAAGGTGATCTTTTCCCTGTCGGAGAAATTATGAACAAAGAAATAAACTTCTAGCAGATTTAACCATTTTTCTAGGGCATCCACATCTATGTGTCCTTAAAATATGAGAATATAAAATTAACTTTAACCTTGAAAGGTGAGGTTCTTCCAAAGTGGTCGCTTGATGAATACATGCATGTTGTTATCGACAGGCATTAAAGGATGTGGGAAAAATTGCCATCATTTCGTCCCTCTATCGCGTGAGAGCTTGCTCAAGAAACATATTAATAGAATCTTCTTCTCTGTCATTTTTATTTTCTTCCACCATGGATGATTTCTTGGGTGTGCGAGAGAGATTTCCACCAAAAGAGACAAGCTCGAGACCCAACTTGCTATACTCAGACCTCGTCAGAGACATGCATTGAAAAACGATCCAGATTATTTTTGGCACGAAATGAGAGCGAAGATATAATAAAGAAATGTACAGAGATATATCAGATATCCAATAATATAACAGATATATAACCATAAACACATCGATACAGTAGTACACAATTTCTATTTATGAGTGAAATGTACAAAACTGTAGAAATACAGAGTGAAAGACTCGCTAGAATTGTGGCAGCTTATCTTTGAGAAGAGATGTGAAGGCTACTCAAATTCGAAAGAGTATGGATTACAATGAGGCTCTAAAAGAAATTTTAACATAAATAAAATCCAAATCCCTAACCCCGGAAGATGAAAAGCCAACAATTGTGTGGACTCCGTTTTGGGTAGTTTGGTGTATCAACTTCCTAGGGGTGTAACTTTGGCATACAATCTCCATTTGGGGCGTACGATAGCTCATTGGACATGTATCATCAAGGAGATTCATTTTGGGGGAATGAAAGAATGTAGCTATGATTGAGGTCCTCAATCCCAAAAACAATTCATTTAGGCCCTCAAAATGGACCCAAAAATTTAGGAACCGAAAAAGTACTAAAAATAGCAAATTTCTAGAAGTCTGTTTGGAGCCAATTGGAATAGGTGGGTGGCCACCGATATCCACCTGGATCAATACTCCCTCTTTAGGAACAAATGTTCTCCATTGTGTTGAGTTCCCGAGGAAGAGGGAAAAATGTTTGTTGAATTTGCATCTTGATGAGCTACTTGCCTTGCTGGAGAAGTTGTGTTGCTTAGCTTGTTGTTGGACCTTTTTAACTAGTCTGGATACATGAGATGACTGTGTACATAAGTAATCCTTGCACTTTTATTCAATCTTTTCGACCTACTTTTGCTGGACAAAAGGTGCTTGGACTGAGGCTGTAGTGGTTGCGATGTTCTTCTGTTCACCTTTTGAATAGACTTTGAAGAAGCTGAATTTTGTAGTATGGGATACTAACTTGCGACACTTTTTTTGATTGGAAAGTAGTTGGAAATACCTCTGGTATCTCGTAGAGATGATCCCCTAGAGTAACAATGACACTGTGAGGTCGAGACTTAAAAATAACATGGCTCTTCAACATATATGGTTGGCCCAGTAGAACATCATAGACATCCAGTGGTGAAACATCACATAATACCTCATCCTTGAAGGGATGGATTCCATATGACAATCGACATTGTTGGCTGACATGGAGGTATTTCCCTTGGAGAAACCACCTGATGTTGTATGGTTGTGGGTGTGGTGTTTTCGACAATCCCAACTGTTTGACAACCTCTGTCGAGATGAGGTTCTTCTGGCTTCTTCTATCAACAATAAAATGCAGTGGGGTCCCCTTCACCCACATCTGTGAATGAAAAAGGCACTCTCCCTCTTCAAGATATTTTGGTTCTTCTGGTTGAATTGTTGCAGTCGCAACAGTAGCAGTGGGGTCTACGTTGATGATCTTTTTTCTACGAGTATTTTCTGGATCAGATTCTGAATTAGGGTTCGACTCCTTGTCTTTGATTTTGACCACCAATGATTGTTTTGAGCGACATTCACCAATGTTGTGCTAGGGGATTTTGTGGAATTCACACCATTTTCGAGTGTCCTTCTACGTCTTTCGATTACCCTTCTTTTCCTGTGGCTTGGAATGGTTTTTTGAAGACTCGTTGTTAGTTCCGTCTTTACCATACTTTGGTTGTTGCGAATTTACAGACTTGAAATCTCGCTTTTTCTAGTGCTTAAATTTCTGCTCGATTTTAACAACATATTGATAAGAAACACCCAGTGATGAGATGTACATAAAATCCATTTCAGTTTGGATGTATATATGTAGAGCCCCACGGTATTTTAAAACCAAATGTTTCTTGGATTATTTGATATCCAGCTTGGTGCACAAGGTATGGAAGGTATTGGTTAACTCCAACATTGCTTGCCCCCTCTCTTGCCGCAGTGTGGTCCATCTCATGTACCTATCGTCATAGTTGCCAACATGGTAATATTGTTCCTTGATCACATCCATAAAAAATCCCAAGTGGGTTCGGCCCCATATATTCCATACTCCTCTGTGGAACTTTTCTCCCAGTAAGTTTCCCACCAATGTTTGACATGGGGGAGAGCCTTTAGGAGTGCGAAGGTGATAGTTTCCCCGTCGGAGAAATTATGAACAAAAAAATAACATTCTAGAAGATTGAACCATTTTTATAGGGCATCCACATATATCTGTCCTTCAAATAATGGAATATCAAAATTAACTTGTACCTTGAAAGGCGAGGTGCTTCCAAAGTGGTCGCTATTGGAGAAAATTTTATTTTCGGCACACTAGTTCAGTGGGGGTTAAATTACTAATTCTATTTTAGACTTTATATTTTAGATCATCACTATTATGCTATTATGCATGCATGCATTCTGCTATTATGGAATGTTATGTCCTCTATATGACTGTATTCTACTCAATCATGATATCATATTGATCATCATCTATGTATCAATCATTGGCTCATTGGAGTAGTGTGAATATATTTTCTCATTCTTCCATATTGAATCTCTCTTCCTTTCTTGATAAGCTTTGTTTTTACTTTCTTTAGATAGATCTCCTATGCAGGTTTCGATGAAACATTGACATGGTATTAGAGCTACATAGCTTGGAGCAAGCCAGACAAGCCAAAGAATAAGGAAAATTGGAGTTTCGGCGAGCAAAATCTGTGGTCGTACCTTTCAATAGTGATTTATCACAAAATATTAACTTTTTGGGGAGACGACCCATGTGGGAAGTAAATGACCCATTCATCAAGTGTGTTTTCAACCATTTGGAGAAATTCTTCACCGTTTGCTCAAAAAGGAAGCCGAAAGATCACCTCTTGAAATTGATATGAATCTGTGGTCGTAAATATATGCAGTGATTTCTCCCAAAATATTAACTTTATGAGGAAACGACTTGCATGGGAAGCAAATAGACCCATTATGCAAGTGGTTTTTCAACCATGTGGTGAAATTATTCACCATTTTCTTAGAAAGGAAGACAAAAGATTGCCTCTTGAAACTAATACGAATCCGTGGTTGTACCTTTCTGCAGTGATTTCTCCCAAAATCTTAACGTTTTGAGAAAACGACCCATTCTGCAAGTGGGTTTTCAACCATTTCACGAAATTCCTCACCGTTTTCTCATAAAGTAAGTCGGAATATCATCTCCTGAAACTGATACGAATTTTCACTTAAGTGCCCTTTCTGCAGTGATTTCTCAGTTTTTCACTTGCAGATTGAGAGAAAATTTTTAGGGGTTCTCAGAAATAGTGGGAGAGATGGATACAGCACCTATTCTACAATCAAACTTGGTGGTAATCCTCACACCATACAATTATTTTGATTGGAATCCCATTGCATAATTCCAACTCAGAAGGGAAGGACTGTACAACTTGACGATGGGGACAAAAACATAACCTACATCAACAATTGAGAATATGAGACGGGCGAACCGAAAGGATGAATCCACATGAATTCTTCTTGAACTGATTTCAACTGATCTATGGTTTCATGTTGCTGCATGAAAGACTCCAAACGAGATCTGGACCACCTTGGAAAGTCTGTTTGGAAAGTAGGAACAGATGAGAGGTCATATGCTTGAGGTAGAGTTCAATGCCTTGGATCCTAAGAGTTTTGATAATATACAAGATTTCTTTACTAATTTTAAATATTTGATATTGAGCTTAGCAACTTGTGGTATTGATAAATATAAAAAAGTGGACCAACTTATTCTAACAATCTTGTCCAATCTAGGACCAGAATATGTTGTCTATATTTATACTTTCCATTAAGGAAGGTATCTCATGGGAACAAATTGGAAGATGCCTACCATGGATCAATTCATTGATTATCTCACACATGAGCAAGAAAAAATCATTCAGATGGGCCTAATCAAGGATCCCAAAGCACATGCACTCACCACGCATGATGGAAAATGATCATCCAAACAAAACAAAAAGGAGAAACAGAACGAGAAGGAGGGATATTCCAAACCCTTCAATGATTCTTCAAGTTCCAAAGACTCTTCAGATTCCAAGAAGAAGAAGGGAAATCAATGCACTTACTGCAATAAAGCGAATCATGAAGAATCCACATGCATGAAGAAACAAATCGATATTATGGCATATGCACTTCAACATAACAACCTTGGAAACTTCATTCCATAGGGAGTCAAGAAGAAGAAGGAAGAATATCCCGCTCCTAAGAAAGGTAATCATCATGCTCTTGTTGCAATTAATTCCTCATTTGATTCATGGATTATAGATTCTGGTGCATCGCATCATATGGTAGTGAAAGAGGAAGTTTTCACTTCTTTGAGTTCATGCTTAAGAACCCCTATTCTCATAGGGGATGATACTCCAGTAGCAGTAGCAGAAGAGGGAAGAGTGGAACTCCATAATGACATTTTTGAGAATGTTTTACATGTTCAAACGATTTCTATGAATCAACTCTCAGTTTATTAGATCACTCAGAAAGGTAAAACTGTTGAATTTACATCAGATTCAATTTCAGTAATTAACATGCATGAAAATTCCATTATTGCAATTTGTGGGGTGGATCACAAGTCAAGGTTGTATAAATTCATTAAGTTTTTTGATGATGACTCCTCTTTTCTACTTACACATAAAGAGAGTACTTTGCATGCACCTCTAGTGCAACATGCATATACTCTTTTGCTTCCATCAGTTTCATACATCAGAGATGATTCCATACACTCAGATTATGTACATGGAAATAAGAAGGTAGTACAATGAGATAAGAAGCTAGGGTCGAAGCTTCAACAAATGCCCAAGAGGGCACAATTCAAACTTTAGGAAGCAGGTGTCCTTGCAGGGAATCCATTGGATTCGAGTAGGACTCGATCTCAGCATGGGGAGCCTTCTCATGTACTTTCAACTTTTGAACCTATGATGCCAATGCATTTCTATATTGTTCAATATACTAATCTGCAGACCTACAATAAGGCCGTGGGAAATCCATTATGGCAAGCATCGATGCAAAAAGAGTATGAATCACTCCTAAAGAATCATACTTGGCATCTAGTTCCACTTCCACCAAAAAAGGATATTTTCAGGTGCAGATGGGTCCACAAGATCAAGAGGTACAAGAACTGATAGGTTTCCAAAGGACTTCATCATATCCATAAATATTTCTACATCTTCACGAAGACTTTCAGTGAGTAGAAGTTTCAGACTTTGCGGGATCATCTTGTAGTGAAGAACACAATTGTGTAGCAACTGGCATTTTCTTCTTTTGATGCATTTTATTTTGAGGGGGGGTTTTGTTCCCACGTGGTTTTCCATATTTCGTCATTTTTATTCAGTTTTCATTAGTTGCATTGTACATGAGTACCTAATAGTCGGGACTCATTTTTTACTCCATAGTGATGTTCAGAGGGTGTTGGAGAAATTCCTATTTTCGGCACACTAGTTCAGTGGGAGTTAACTGACTAGTTCTATTTTAGACTTTCTATTTTAGATCGTCACTATTATGCTATTATGCATGCATGCATTATTCTATTATGGAATGTTATGTCCTATATATGAGTGTATTTCACTCATTCATTGTATCATATTGATCATCATCTATGTATCAATCATCAGCTCGTTGGAGTAGTGTGAATATATTTTCTCATTCTTCCATATTGAGTCTCTCTTCCTTTCTTGATAAGCTTTGTTTGTAATTGATTTAGCTAGATCTCTTGTGCAGGTTTCGATGAAAAATTGACAGCTGCTTGATGAAGATGTGCATGCTGTTATTGACAGATGTTGAAGGATGTGGGAAAAATTCTCCATCATATCGTCCCTTGGTCACATGAGAGATTTCTCAAGCAACATATTAATAGAATATTTTTCTCCGTCATTTTTATTTTCTTTTCTTTCTCCTTTTGCTGTCATTGAGGTGTTCGATCCCGAAAAAAATTCATGTTGGCCCTAAAAATGGCCCTGGAAGTTTAGGAACCGAAAAAATGCTAAAAATAGTAAATGGCTAGAAGACTGTTTGGAGGCAGTTTAAATAGGTCGGTTTCCACTGATATCCACTTGCATCAATCCTACCTCCTTAGGAAGCAATGGTCTCCATTTCATTGAGTGCCCGGGGGGAGAGGGTAAAGTGTTTGTTGAATCTTCATCTTGATGAGTTACTTGCCTTGCTGGAGAAGTTGTCCTGCTTAGCTTGTTGAAGGCTGTCATGAACTTATGGATGGAAGGGTTGGACCTTTTTAACCAGTCTGGCTACATGAGATGACTGTGTGCAGAAGGAATCCTTTCCCTTTGCTTCAATATTGTCGACCTGCTTCTACTAGATAGAAGGTGCTTGGACTGAGGTTGTAGTAGTTGCGTTGTTCTTCTGTTCACCTTTTGAACAGAATGTGAAGAAGCTGAAATTTGTAGTATGAGATACTACCTTGTGGCACTGTTTAGGTGGGACAATATTTGGAACTAACTCTAGTATCATGTAGACATGAGCAACTGTAATGTACCCTTCCATTCACAGGCTAGGCACACTACCTCAAAAATTCACTTCTGAACCAATTTCGAACTCTGATAATAATTAATTCAAAAAATAAGCATGAAAGACTCACATGCATTAATCAATATCCATGCTACAACATGAAAGAAATAAACAACATTCCATGCAAAAAAAATAACCAATAGACATGGACACAACAATACATCTCAGATATAATTAAATACATAGCAGAAAATACATTGTACAAAAAACACAGAGAGCACTTATCTTTGCAGGTAAACATTCACCAACTGGTTACAGACCAAGGATGTTCCTCCCAACCATAGAAACTGTTGTTCTTTTACTCTCAACAACAGGTCACCCTTGAGCTAGGGCTATGAATCCACAAGGACAGGTCCTAGGCCAAATCTAAAACATACACCAGTTGGCTAATTAGCTCTATGGTTTCCCAACCACACAAAAAATCCAAATTTCCATCTCTCTTTCCCCCTCAGCCTTCACAACCCAAAGAAATAAACACCTTTCTCTGCCATGTAGTCCCTTGGGCTATTCCATTTCTCTTCAAGGCTCCAATGCTACTGGTAAGGAAATCCCCATGCTGGAAACTCCAAGGATTCTCATTTGTCGACAGTTCTTTCCGAACTTCCATCAATCTCATGCACACATGCACCCATTCCCTCTTGGAATGATCAATAATCTATTACAACCATCTAGAAATGGCTCTCCTCCTCCATCCATTTGTTTCCATTCTCCCCTCCCAAGAGCACATGAATTCAACAAGAGTGAAATGAGGAATTCTAAAATGAAATGATTAACCAAGAGCAACCCCCAAACAACCCACATGTAGGGTTTATATAATTAAATGTAAAAAAGAACCAAATGGCCTTCCTCCCAAGAAGCTCATGTAACCCCTTTTCTCAATAAAATCAATTATGGGTAAATAAAATATAATAAAAAGTCTTAGCCCCTTAAGCCCCCTTTCTCGTGGAATCATAGCCCCCTATCTCGTTTTTCCTTGTCCCTCTTGCAACAAGTAGTGTATTTTATTAATGTATATGAAGTATTACATTTCCTAGGCACTCTGACACCTTTTCAACTTTACCAGATCACCAACCTAAGTCACAATTACATAATACATTCTAGTTCAAAAGGGTTAAAATCGACGTGTTACATCCCCCTCCCCTTATTTTGGCATTGTCCTCAGTGCACAACACCATTCCAATGCTATTAAGATTACAAATCTAGGCTCTTTGGCCTTAATCCAGCCAACTCTTATATACATAGGCACTCTGGCTTAAAATTAAACATGTATACATAGGCATTTTGACCCAAAACATGTATAATGATATTCATAATTTACATTTTTGGCAACAATTTCAACCAATAAGATTTCCTTCACTCTTAGCCTACACAACCCAAAGAAATGAACCCCTTTCTCTACCCTGCAATCCCTCAGGCTATTCCACTTCTCTTCAGGGCTCCAGTGCACTTAGCTAGGAAGTTTCAGAGTTGCCTTCAGTCCACTGGAATTTCTTTATTCCATGCCTTCATCACTAAGCTCAATTTCCTTCTAGTGTTCTTTTTCGCGAGCTTCCAACTTCAATAGCCAACATCTCACATGTATTATAAAAATAAAATCATCATGAGATATCGTTATAACAATTTCAATCATAAATGTCAAATATGTTTTATATAGGAAAATAAAGTTTCCAAGCATGAGCTTCCAACTCATAATTCGTTTGGCTCTTGCAACCACATGCATCGATCTTTATTATGGCTTAGAACAATGCCATACCCAATACCATTATTCTTGCGATTTTCTCAACCTTCAATCATCCAAACCAATTGTTAGCATAATCATGATACAATTTGTGACTATTAATTTGTCAAATATGTTTTATATAGGAAAATAAAATTTCCAGGCATGAATTTTTCTGCTCATAATCTTTTTCTTTTGCAACTGTAGATATCAGTTTTCCTTATAGGCTTACATCCCTACCATAACCAATACCATCCTACCTGCAATTTTCCTCAACCTTCACTCAACCAAACAAGTTGTCAATATCATGCATATGTATATTTTCATGGAAACAATTACAAAAATTCACAAAGTGATCTCTGAATTGTTTACAACAACAATTCAATCACTTCCATTATTCCAACTATTAACTGGAATGAACCCATCGTTCTTTACACATGTATTATCATCCAATATTTTCTTTCTTCTATCCGCGAATATTTCTATCACTATGTTTCCTTGAAATAACTTTTCCATAATTTATCATTATATAACTACTCTCACCTACAACTTTCTTGTTGCATTATCTAACAACTCCTAAAGTGTTTTCAACTTCATGAGTTAACAATACTCACATCATTTCAGTTGTTATCACAATCATTTCTATTTTATATAATATATACATGCATTCACCAGAATGCATTCAATAATTCATGTAATACCACTTGTAACATTTTTAATAGCTCCAAAAAGTGATCTCAGAATTGTAACAAACAACAATTCAATCACCTTCAACTAGTATTCATATTAAATATAAGACAACTATCCATCATTATGTATTTTCAGCACCACGTGCTTTTAATAATGCAACAATTAATTACTAAATAAAATAACAATCAATGTGCCAATACCCATGGCCCCATCTACACAATGCATCCATGCATTGACTACATAATACCACATAACTATGTCATGCATTCCACCATGATGAGTTGGAAGGTATGGCCAACACCTCAACACATCATCCACACACATCCTAGTACTTTCCTGACTATTTGGATACCTTCATTTTCAACCCAAACACAACACCAAGAATATAATTATTAAGTTCTCTTCAGTGTCGACAAAGAGGTTGCAGTGCAAACATTAGATATACAATAGATATCATTGAAAACTCACATAGCGCTATAGCCCTTCCATATCCAACCATATTATGGTCTCACACATGACTAGCTCTATGGATATTCATTGTTATAGAAGGAGTATGTCTCCTAAATTAACCCGGTTATGATCCCATAACCAATCATAACATAATATACAACTGACAATCTATCTAAATGCATTCTAACATCAATAACAATTACATATTCTAGGTCTTTGGCCATTACATATCAATTTAAATATTAAAAAATTAACTGAGGGAATGTATTACCTCAATTCCCTTCAACATAGAAGCAACAAATGCATACATGGATGGTTGTTATCAACCTACTTGATTCTACCTGATCAACTGGTATTTGTAGAATCTTACAGACTTCCTCCTTTATCATTTTGATCACCATTCCTACCACCCTCATGGGTCTTCACATAGATGGAAATCATAAGCAACAACAACATCCACATCTTTAACCATGCTATATAATTTTTCCTGAATACATAATCCATCATTAGTCATACTCAATTTCCATAACATCATTATTTCATAATAACGGAATATTCTAATTTCACAAGCATGTTATATGCATATGCACAATTACACATTCATATGCACCAAGCATTCACTCTCAACATGCCTACTAATTCATATGCATTTTAACTTCATTGTATGCCTCATGCACTCTAGTGGATTTCTGTTTCAATTCACTTATTTATTTATTTATTTATGTTGTAATTGCTTATCCTTGAATTCCTTCAGATCCTTGATTCCTTGTGTGCTCCCATTCCGCTCATCTGCACCATTGTTCCATGGTTTGAATACTTTCCAACCAAGTTTCACTTGGCCATTCTGCAATCTAACCAATGTACTCAATTTGCAGCAGCTCCTTTTGGGTATTCATATCCAACTTTACCTTTATGAAACATTCCAATGCCCTAGAATGAAGGATCTAAAACATTCCATCACTCTACTACCACAACATTCTTGAATAAAATACTATTACTCTTAGTTGTCCATTAGTCTACTTCTTTCACACTTACGCTTTGCAACAGTCTACACCTCTCTTCCTTCAAGGCTATGCAATCATACTTTTCCTTTCTATGCCCATTACTGACATTATTCACCTTCTAGTTTCATGTCTTATGTGAGGATTATTGCTTTTGTATTTGCAATTCATTCAGATCCTGTAGTTGTTGACTAATAGTTTTGTTCCACTATTCTTGAGTTCTTTATCCACTTTTCATTACTTTCCCTGTAGTTATTTGTTGCCTCAACCAACTTCTACAAGCTCTGTCATGCTTCCATGACTATGATATCCAATCCTAGACTGGAATTGATCCAATTAAATATCTAATCCTACCAAATCCGCAAATAACCATTTTTGTTAGAATTATACATATTATAGAAATCTGCCAATTAATGCTACATGTACTTTTTTTGCTTAATTCATGAAGAAATTTATCATCATTCTCCAAATTATAACAATTCGATGTTATTCTTCTCCGATTAATATTTTCTATGATTATTCCCATGCCCCAATCCGATCTCCAAGCTAAAAGTTAGGGCTTCCTGGAAAAGTCATTTTCACCCTTTTTGTGTAAACATGATCTTATAGCGGCAATGGAATGGTTGTGTTCCAATTTTTACAAACTATTCCATAGCCCCTTCAAACTGGTACAAAATTTGAATTCTTCACATGTGCTTCCTTCAATCCACTTTTCTTGTGACTGCGGCTCGAAACTACAGGCTTATCCACTCTAAGCGATTTTCCTTTAACGCTTTTATTTTTATTCTTCTACATAGGACCTCGTTTGAAAGTGTCTGTGATATTGTTCACTTCTAGGCCCTTCATGCCTCTAATCAACCCCTTTACCTTATCATGAGATTGACTCTTGGAACCAAGTTCTTCGGACTTTGGCCTTCGGCCATTCTCCCCTTTCGATCTTCCAAATTTCCTGGAGTAACTTTCGTCGAAGTACTTATATCATCTCCATTGGTAGATCCGACAGTTTATATTTAATCTACCGTGGGATGGATGATCCCAGATTCTCTAATGACTTTAATGAAATCAACAATCATGACTTAACTCGATGTTGAGACAGACGGTCCATATTTATTTCGGGACTTCGACACTCTGGGACTTTGGGATTACACAACTCTCGATTCGTTCAAATTCCCCAGAGTGAAACCTACCGAAGTGGTCATAAAGTGATGATGACCGCTTATCGTCGGTTAACACATCCCCTTACGCTATCCTTCCACTAGATTAATCCAATGGCTATGAATTAACACGATGGACAATCCTTATTCAATTCGGGACTCCAGGATATCATAACTCCCAAGTTGTTCAACTCCCTCGGAGTTATACCTGTCGAACTGGTCATAAACTGTAGGTGATTGGTGGTTTCCGATTAACATTCCCTCTTACTTTGTCCTCCCACTTCTTGATCGAACAAACAGGAAGGATACTACCAGATCTTGATCTATGGTTGTCGGGACTTCAACACTCTGGGACTTTGGTACATTACAACTCTCCAGTTGTTCAACTTCCCTGGATTTATACCTGCCGAAGTACTTATGCCCTCCTTCCACTGCTTGATCCAACGGTTGAGAAAAGTACCGAAGGGGTCTTTGGTCGATGGTCTGTGTGAATTTGCTACTTCGGTCTTCGGCACTTTTTCTAATAGTGATGTTGGACATTCCCATAGGCTGTAATCTGGGAGATAACATGGCATGTTGATGTCACCTATGGTGACATGGACCCATAGTATGCGCACCATGTGTCACTCTAAAATGGACATGTTGGGGTGAAAAAGGACCTGAATTCATGTGAGACATGTCCCCATATGGCACCCCCGTCACATGGCATAATACACATCATCCACCAAACAAACGGTCCATGTTCATCCACTCCAGATATGACAACCTACGTAATGTCATGGTTGCAGCTTTAGCACTTCGTGACTTCGACACTTCATGGCTTTGAAAAGTCTCCAGTAGTTTCCAAAGTGCAAAGTTTCGGAGTCCTGAAACTTCTCTATCCTTGTACTTATTATCTAACGGATGACATTTCTCTTGAATTCTTCCTTCAATATAACGGTTAGTGAGATTTCGAGGCTTCGACACTCCAGAACTCTGGGATACTACGACTCTCTAGTATTTCAATTTCCCCCAGAGTTATACCTACCGAAGTGGTCATAAATAAATGATGGCCACTTACTGTCGGTTAACACCTCTGCTTACTTTATCCTTCCACTAATGTTAGATCTGACTGTTGGCATTACTCCCAAAGTTCTTCCCTTGATCTAATGGCTGGCGATATTTCACGACTTCGGCCTTCGGGATTTATAGGGCTGAAACTTCTTTACATATGGAGGGTCAACGACGGATGACCACGATCAACGACGGATATTTCACCTGAAATTCCTATCGGATAGGATGGTTGGGGGGATTTCGTGACTTCGACATTCGAAATTTCATGCTTCTTCCATGCCTCCCATAATCAACAAAGTGAGTTTTCTATCTCCTACTAGCTTGGATCAATGGTTGGCGATCGACCAGTTCAATCTGATGGTTCTTGTTTACTTGAATCTCGATCTAATGATCTAGAGCTTCCTTTATTCAACGGTTTTGATCGCTCCCGAAATTCAAAAGGGAAAGGTCACGATTCCACAATCCTTTACAAGGATCTATGTCTGCACGACGCTCTAGCTTCTACATGATTCCTACAATGCTATCTCTCATGAGGTTTCCTTCAACCTTTCCAAAGGTCTTAACAATGCGTGCTATGAACCCGTGCAACCTAATACGCTACCTCTCCTGAGATTTAGGTTTATATTGGATTCCTCTACACCTCACGCTACAATGAACATTAAAAATACATGCACACAAAAATACATCTCAGAGATAATTAAATACACAACAGAAAATATATTGTACAGAAAGCACAAAGAGCACTTATATTTGCAAGTAAACATTCACCAACTGGTTGCAAACCAAGGACGTTCCTCCCAACCATATACATTGTTTTTCTTTTACTCTAAAAAATAGGTCACCCCCGAGCCAGGGCTATGAATCCACAAGGACAGGTCCTAGGCCAAATCTAAAACACACAACAGTTGGCTAACTAGCTGTCAGGTTTCCCAACCACACAACAAATATGAATTTCTAGCTCTCTTTCCTCCTCAGCCTACACAACCCAAAGAAATGAACATATTTCTCTGCCATGCATTCCCTCAGGCTATTACATTTCTCTCTAGGGCTCTAGTGCTACTGGTCAGGAAATCTCTCTTCTGGAAACTCCAAGAATTATTAGTTGTGGACAGTTCTTTCGGAACTGCCATGAATCTCATACACACATCCATCCATTACATCCTTAAATGATCAATAATATATTATGACCATATATCAATGTCTCTCCTCCTCCATCCATTCATTTCCATGCTCCCCCCCCAAGAGCACACGAATTTAGCAAGAGTGATATGAGGAATTATAAAACAAAATGATTAAGCAAGAGAAACCCCCAAACATCCCACAAGCAAGGTTTATATAATTAAATGAAAACAAGAACCACATGGATTTCCTCCCAATAAGCTCATGTGACCCCTTTTCTCCATAAAATCAATTATGGGTAAATAAAATATAATAAAAAGACTTAGCCCCTTAAGTCCCCTCTCTCGTGAAATCATAGCCCCCTATCTCTTTTGTCCTTGTCTGTCTTGCAACCAATGATGTATTTTATTAATGTATATGAAGTATTACATTTCCTAGGCACTCTGTCCCCTTTTCAACTTTACCGGCTCACCAACCTAAGTCACAATTACATAATACATTCTAGTTCATTAGGGTTAAAACCAGGGTGTTACACCCCTAAAGTAACAATGAAACTACAGGGTCGAGACTCATAAATAGCATGGCGCTTCCACATATATGGATGGCCCAACAGTACATCAAATACATCCATTGGGGAAACATCACATAATACCTCATCCTTGAAGGGATGGATGCCGTATGACAATTGGCACTACTGGCTAACACAGAGGTCTCGTGCCTAGCGAAGCCACCGAATGTTGTATGGTTGTGGGTGTAGTGTTGTCGACAATCCCAAATGTTTGATGACCTATGTCAAGATGAGGTTCTTATGGCTTTAGATATCAACAATAAAATGAAACGTGGTCCCCTTCACCCACATCTGTGAATGAAAAAGGTGCTCCCCCTCTTCAAGATCTGTTGGTTCTTTCGGTTGAATTGTTGTGGTCACGATAATAGAATCGGGGTCTGCGTAGATGATCTGTCTTCTACTAGTATTTTATAGATCAAATTCTGAACCATGGTTTAGCTCATTGTCTTTGATTTGGACCACTAATGACTACTTTGAGCGACATTCATCAGTGTTGTGTCAGTGGATTTTGTGGAAATCACACCATTTTCTAGTGTCCTTATTCTTTCTGTTACTCTTATTTTCATGTGGCTTAGACTGGTTTTTTGAAGGATGGTTGTTAGGTCCATCTTTACCATACTTTGGTTGTTTCTAATTTGAAAACACGAACTCCCGCTTGTTCTGGTGCTTAAATTTTTGCTCGATTTTAATAACATATCGATAAGAAACACCCAGTGATGAGATGTCCAGAAAATCCATTTCAGTTTGGATGTATATGTGTAGAGCCCCACAGTATTTTAGAACCAAATGTCATTGGGAGTCTTTGATACCCAACTTGGTGTATATTGTATGGAAGGTATTGGTGAAATTCGACACTGCTTGGCCCCTCTCTTGCCGCAATGTGGTCCATCTCATGTACTGGTCGACATAGTTTCCAATAGGGTAATATTGTTCCTTGACAACATCCACAAAAAAATCCCAAGTGGGCTCGACCACATATATTCTAGACTCCTCTGTGGAAATTTTCTCCCAATAATTTTCCCACCAATTTTTGACACGGGGGAGAGCCTTAAGGAGTGCGAAGGTGATCTTTTCCCTGTCGGAGAAATTATGAACAAAGAAATAACCTTCTAACATATTTTACCATTTTTCTAGGGCATCCACATCTATCTGCTCTTCAAATACGAGAATATCAAAATTAAGTTGTTCCTTGAAAGGATAGGTGCTTCCAAAGAGACCTCTTGATCAAGAAGCACCTGTTGTTATCAGCAGACGTTGAAGTATGTGGGAAAAATTCTCCATCATTTCATCCCTCTATCGCGTGAGAGCTTTCTCAAGCAACAAATTAATAGAATCTTTTGCTCCGTCGTTTTTATTTTCTTCCACCATGGAGGGTTTCTTGGGAGTGTGGGAGTGATTGTCTTCAAGAGATACAATCTCAATAACCAACTTTCTATACTCAGACCTCATCGGAGACATGCACTGAAAAATGATCAAGAGCAACATCCTCTAATATCACTGATCCAGATTATTTTTGGCATGAAATGAGAGCGGAGATATAATAAATAAATGTACATAGATACATCATATATCCAATAATATAACAAAGATATAACCATAAACACAGAGATATCACAATTTCTAATTATGAGTGAAATGTACAGAACTGTAGAAATACAGAGTGAAAGACCCGCTAGAATGGTGGCAACTTATCTCTCAGAAGAGGTGTGAGGGATACTCAAATTCGTAAGAATATGGATTACAATGAGGCTCTAAAGGCCTTTTTAACATAAATAAAATCCAAAACCCTAACCCCGGAAGATGAAAAGTCAATCGTTTTGTGGACCTCGTTTTGGGTAGTTTGGTGTATCAACTTCTTGGGGGTGTAACTTTTGCATACGATCTATTTTCATTTGGGGCGCACGATAGCTTTTTGGAAAGGTATAGTCGAGGAGATTCATTTTGGGCTCAATGAGAGCCTTTGACTATCATTGAAGTGAATGATCCCAAAAAAACTTCATTTAGGCCCTCAAAATGGCCAAAGAAGTTTAGGAACCGAAAAACTGCTAAAATTGGTAAATTGCCAGAAGACTGTTTGGATCCAGTAGGAATAGGTGGGTGGCCACCAATATCCACCTAGATCAATCCTCCCTCCTTAATAAGAAATGGTATCCATTGCGTTGAGTGCCCGAGGGAGAGGGGAAAGTGTTTATTGAATCTGCATCTTGATGAATTACTTGCCTTGCTGAAGAAGTTGCAATGTTTAGCTTGTTGAAGGTTTTCACGAACCTGTGGCTGTAAGGGTTGGACCTTTGTAACCAATATGGCTACCTGAGATGACTATGTGCAGAAGGAATCCTTGCACTTTTCTTCAATCTTGCCAACCTGCTTCTGCTGGAGAAAAGGTGCTTGGACTGAGGCTGCAGTGGTTGCGGTGTTCTTATGTTCACTTTTTGAAGAGAATGTGAAGAAGATGAATTTTGTAATATGAGATACCACCTTGTGGCACTGTTTAGGTGGGACAATAGTTGGAACTACCTCTCGTATCCTATAGAGTTGAGCCCCCAGAGTAAAAATGACACTACAGGGTCAAGACTCATAAATAACATGGTGCTTCCACATATATGGTTGGCCCAACAGAACATCACAGACATCCAGTAGGGAAACATCACATAATACCTCATCCTTGAAGGGATGGATGTCGTATGACAATCAACACTATTGGATGACACAGAGGTCTTGTCCCTGGAGAAACCACCCGATGTTGTATGGTTGTGGGTGTGGTGTTGTCGACAATCACAATTATTTTATGACCTTTCCTGAGATGAGGTTCTTCTTTCTTCCACTATCAACAATAAAATGTAGTGGGGTCCCATTCACCCACATCTGTGAATGAAAAAGGCTCTCGCCCTCTTCAGGTTTTGTTGGTTCTTCTGGTTGAATTGTTGTGGTCATGACACTAACAGTGGGGTCTGCATTGATGATCTGTCTTTTACCAGTATTTTTTGGATCAGATTTCGAATCAGGGTTCATCTCCTTGTCTTTGATCTCGGCCACCAATCACTGTTTTGAGTGACATTCATCGATGTTGTGCCATGGGATTTTGTGGAAATTGCACCATTTTCTAGTGTCCTTCTTCATCTTTTCGTTACGCTTCTTTTGATGTGTCTTGGAATGGTTTTCTTAAGGTTGGTTGTTAGGTCCATATTTACCAGACTTATGTTGTTGTGGATTTGTAGACCTAAACTCCCGCTTGTTCTAGTGATTAAATTTCTTCTCGATTTTAACAACATATCGATAAGTAGCACAAAGTGTTGAGGTGTCCAGAAAGTCCATTTCGGTTTGGATGTATTTGTGTAGATCCCCATGGTATTTCAGAACCAAATGTCGCTCAGAGTATTTGATACCCATCTTGGTGCGCAAGGTATGGAAGATTGGTGAACTTCGAAAATTCTAGGCCCCTCTCTTGCCGCAGTGTGGTTCATCTCATGTACTCGTCGTTATAGTTTCCAATCATTTAATATTGTTTCTTGACCGCATCCACTAAAAAATCCCAAGTGGGCTTGGCCACATATATTCTAGACTCCTCTGTGGAACTTTTCTCCTAGTAAGTTTCCCACCAATATTTGACATTGGGGAGAGCCTTAAGGAGTGCAAAGGTAATCGTTTCCCTGTCGAAGAAGTTATGAATAGAGAAATAACCTTCTAGAAGATTTAACTGTTTTTCTAGGGCATTCACATCTATTTGTCCTTCAAATATAGGAAAATCAAAATTAACTTGTACCTTGAAAGGAGAGGTGCTTCCAAAGTGGCCGCTTGATGAAGACATGCCTATTTTTATTGGCAGGGGTTGAAGGATGTGGGAAAAATTGTTTATCGTTTCATCCTTCTATCGCATGAAAACTTGATCAAACAACAGATTAATAGAATCTTCTGCTTCGTTGTTTTTATTTTCTTCCACCATGGAGGATTTCTTGGGCATACGAAAGTGATTCTTCTCAAGAGAGACAATCTTGAGACCCAAGTTGCTATACTCGAACCTCATCGGGTACATGCATTGAAAAACAATCAAGAGAAGCCTGCTCTAATACCACTGATTCAGATTATTTTCAGAATGAAATGAGAGTGGAGATATAATAAATAAATGTACATATATATCAGATATCTAATAATATAACAAATATATAACTATAAACACATAGATATAGTAGTACACAATTTCTATTTATGAGCGAAATGCACAGAACTATAGAAATACAGAGTGAAAGACTCGCTAGAATGGTGGTATCTTATCTCTGAGAAGAGATGTGACGACTACTCAAATTCGTAAGAAAATGGATTAAAATGAGGCTCTAAATGCCTTTTTAACATAAAGAAAATCCAAAACCCTAACCCTGGAAGATGAGAATACAACAGTTTTGTAGACCCCGTTTTGGGTAGTTTGGTGTATCAACTTCCCAGGGGCATAACTTTGGCATACAATCTCCATTTGTGGCGCACGATGGCTCATTTGAAAGCTATCATCAAGGAGATTCATTTTGGGGGCTTAGTGAGAGTCTTCAACTATCATTGAGATGCTCGATCCTAAAAAAATGTCATTTAGTCCCTCAAAATGTCCCCAGAAGTTTAGGAACCGAAAAACTGCTAAAAATAGTAAATTGTTAGAAGACTGTTTGGAGCCAGTTGGAATAGGTGGGTGGCCACCTATATCCACCTGGATCAATCCTCCCTCATTATAAATTAATGGTGTCATTTTCGTTGAGTTTCCGGGGAGAGGGAAAAGAATTTGTTGAATCTTCATCCTGATGAGCTACTTGCCTTGCTGGAGAAGATGCACTGCTTAGCTTGTTGAAGGCTGTCATGAATTTGTGCCTGGAAGGGTTGGACCTTTTTAAGTAGTCTAGATACATGAGATGACTGTGTGCAGAAGGAATCGTTGTTCTTTTCTTCAATCTTGTTGACCTGCTTCTATTGGATATAAGGTGCTTGGACCAAGGATGCAGTGGTTGCAGTGTTCTTCTGTTCACCTTTTGAACAAATTGTGAAGAATTTTAATTTTGTAGTATGAGATACTACCTTGCGGCACTATTTATGTTGGACAATAGTTGGAACTACCTCTAGTATCATGTAGAGATGACCCCCCAAAATAACAATGACACTACGGGGTCGAGACTCATAAATAGCATGATGCTTCCACATATATGTCTAGCCCAATAGAACATCATGGACATATAGTGGGGAAACATCACATATTACCTCATCCTTGAAGGGTTGGATGTCATAGGAGAATCAACACTGCTAACTGAAACAGAGGTCTTGTCCCCAACGAAGCCACCAGATGTTGTATAGCTTCGGGTGTGGTGGTTTCGACAATCCCAATTGTTTAATGACCTCTGCTGAGATGAGGTTCTCCTGGCTTCCGCTATCAACAATAAAATGCAGCAGGATCCCCTTCACCCACATATGTGAATGAAAAAGACGCTCCCCCTCTTCAGGATCTGCTCGTTCTTTTGTTTGAATTGTTGCGGTCACAACAATAGCAGTGGGGTCTGCATTGATGATCTGTCTTCTACCGATATTTTTTAGACCAGATTCTGAATCAGGGTTTGGATCCTTGCCTTTGATCTTGGCCACCAATGACTATTTTGAGCGACATTCATCGGTGTTGAGCCATAGACTTTTGTGGAAATTGCACCATTTTCTAGTGTCCTTCTTCGTCTTTCCACTACCCTTCTTTTCCTGTGGCTAGGACAGGTTTTCTGAAGGCTAGTTTTTAGATCCGTATTTACCATACTTTGGTTGTTGCGGATTTGCAGACCTGAACTCCTACTTGTTATGGTGCTTAAATTTCTACTCAATTTTAACAACATATCGATAAGCAACACCCAATGATTAGATGTCCATAAAACCCATTTCAGTTTAGATGTATCTGTGTAGAGCACAAAGGTATTTCAGAACCAAATGTTGGTCAGGGTATTTGATACCCATATTGGTGCGCAAGGTATGGAAGGTATTGGTGAAATCCGACACTGCTTAGCCCCTCTCTTGCCACAGTGTGGTCCATCTCATGTACCGGTCGTCATAGTTGCCAACATGGTAATATTGTTCCTTGACCGCATCCACAAAAAATCCCAAGTGGGCTCGACCCCATATATTCTAGACTCCTCTATGAAACTTTTCTCCTAGTAAGTTTCCCACCAATGTTTGACATGGGAGAGAGCCTTAAGGAGTGAGAAGGTGATGTTTTCCCTGTCGGAGGAATTATGAACAGAGAAATAACCTTCTAGCAGATTTAACCATTTTTCTAGGGAATTTGCATCTATTCGTCCTTCAAATATGGGAATATAAAAATTAATTTGTAACTTGGAAGACAAGATGCTTCTAAAGTATCCACTTGATGAAGACATGCATATTGTTATCGGCAGACGTCGAAGGATGTGAGAGAAGTTCTCCATCATTTTATCCCTCTGTTGTGTGAGAGGTTGCTCAAGCAATAGATTAATAGAATATTATAATCTGTTGTTTTTATTTTCTTATGATATGAAGGGTTTCTTGGGCATGTGAGAGAAATTTTCCTCAAGAGAGACAAGCTTGAGACCCAACTTGTTATACTCGAAGCTCGTCGGGGACATGCACTAAAAATTTATCAAGAGCAACCTGCTTTGATACCACTGATCTGGATTATTTTCAGCATGAAATGAGAGGGGAGATATAATAAAGAAATGTACAGAGATATATCAGATATCCAATAATATAACATATATATAACCATAAACATAGAGATACAATAGTACACATTTTCTATTTATGGGCGAAATGTATAGAACTGTAGAAATACAGAGTTAAAGACTCGCTAGAATGGTGGCAGTTTATCCCTGACAAGAGATGTGATGACTACTCACATTCGCAAGAATATGGATTACAATGAGTCTTTAAAGGCCCTTTTAACATAAATAAAATACAAAACCCTAACCTCGAACGATGAAAAGGCAACAGTTTCGTGGACCCTGTTTTGGGTAGTTTGGTGTATCAACTTCTCGGAGGCGTTACTTTGGCATACGATCTTCGTTTGGGGCGCATGATAGATCGTTGGAAAGGTACCATCGAGGAAAATCATTTAGGGGGCTCAATGAGAGCCTTAAACTATCATTGAGGTGATCTATCTAAAAAAAAATTCATTTAGGCCCTCAAAATGGCCCCGAAAGTTTAGGAACTGAAAAAATACTAAAAATAGTAAATTGCCAAAAGACTGTTTGGAGCTATTTGGAATAGGTGGGTAAACACAGATATCCACCTAGACCAATCCTCCATTTTTAGGAAGCAATGGTCTCCATTGTGTTGAGTGCCCGGGGAAGAGGGAAAAACATTTTCTGAATCTGCATCTTGATGAACTACTTGCCTTGCTGGAGAAGTTGCGCTACTTAGCTTGTTGAAGGTTGTCATGAAATTATGGTTGGAGGGGTTAGGCCTTTTTAACCAGTATGGCTACATGAAATGACCGTGTGTAGAATAATAATTGTTCTTTGCTTCAATCTTACTGACCTTCTTCTGCTAGACAGAAAGTTCTTGGACTAAGGCTATAGTGGTTGCGGTGTTCCTCTGTTCACCTTTTGAATAGACTGTGAAGAAGCTGAATTTTGTAGCATGAGATACTACCTTGTGGCACTATTTAGGTGGGACAGTAGTTGGAACTATATTTGGTATCCTGTAGAGATGACCCCCAGAGTAAAAATGACACTACGGGGTCAAGACTCATAAATAGCATGGTGCTTCCACATATATGGATGGCCCAACAAAACACAACAAACATCCAGTGGGGAAACATCACATAATACCTCATCCTTGAAGGGTTGGATGTTGTATGACAATCGACACTGTTGGCTGACACGAAGGTCTCGTCCGTTGCGAAGTCACCCAATGTTGTATGGTTGCAGGTGTGGTGTTGTCGACAATCCCAACTGTTTGATGACCTATGCTGAGATGAGGTTCTTATGGATTCCGCTATCAACAATAAAATGCATTAGGGTCCCCTTCAACCACATCCGTGAATGAAAAAGGTGTTCCCCCTTTTCAAGATCAGTTGGTTCTTCAAGTTGAATTGTTGCGGTCAAAACAATAGCACTGGGGTCTGTGTTGATGATCTGTCTTCTACTAGTATTTTCTGAATCAGATTTTGAATCGTGGTTTGGCTCATTGTCTTTGATCTTGGTCAGCAATGACTGATTTGAGCGACATTCATCAGTGTTGTGCCACGGGATTTTGTGGAAATCGCACCATTTTCTAGTGTCCTTCTTCATCTTTCCTTTAACCTTATTTTCATGTGGCTTGGACTGGTTTTTTGAAGGCTGGTTGTTAGGTTCGTCTTTACCATACTTTGGTTTTTGCATATTTACAGACCCAAACTCCTGCTTATTTTGGTTCTTAAATTTCTGCTTGATTTTAACATCACATCGATAAGAAACACCCAGTGATGAGATGTACAAAAAATCCATTTTAGTTTGTATGTATCTGTGTAAATCCCCACAGTATTTCAGAACCAAATGTCACTCGAATTCTTTGATACCCATATTGGTGCGCAATGTATGGAAGGTATTGGTGAAACCTAACACTACTTGGCCCCTCTCTTGCCGCAGTGTGGTCCATATCATGTACTGGTCGTCATAGTTTCTAACAGGGTAATATTGTTTCTTGACCGCATCCAAAAAAAATACCAAGTGGGCTTGGACCCATATATTCCATACTCCTCTGTGGAACTTTGCTCCTAGTAATTTTTCCACCAATGTTTGACATGGGGGAGAGCCTTAAGGAGTGCGAAGGTGATGTTTTCCTTGTCGGAGAAATTATGAACAGAGAAATAACCTTCTAGAAGGTTTAACCATTTTTCTAGGAAATTTGCATCTATCTTTCCTTCAAATACAAGAATATAAAAAATTAACTTGTACCTTGAAGATGCGCATGTTGTTATCAACAGGCGTTGAAGGATGTGGGAACAATTATCCATCATTTCATCCCTCTGTTGCATGAAAGCTTGCTCAAGCAACAGATTAATAGAATATTCTTCTCCATCATTTTTATTTTCTTCCGCCATGGAGGGTTTCTTGGGCATGCGAGAGAGATTGTCCTCAAGAGAGACAAGCTTGAGACCCAACTTGCTATACTCGGACCTTGTCGGAGACATGCACTGAAAAAGGATCAAGAGCAGCCTGCTCTGATACCATTGATCCATATTATTTTCAGCATGAAATGAGAGCAGAGATATAATAAATAAATGTACAGAGATATATCATATATCTAATAAAATAAATAGAGATATAATCATAAACATGGAGATAGAGTAGTACACAATTTCTATTTATGAGTGAAATGCACAAAACTGTAGAAATACAGAGTGAAAGACTCGCTAGAATGGTGGAAACTTATCTCTGAGAAGAGATGTGATGGCTACACACATTTGCAGGAAGATGGATTAGAATGAGGCTTGTAGGGCATTTTTAACATAAATAAAATCTAAAACCCTAACGACAAAAGATGAAAATCCAACAGTTTTGTGGACCCCGTTTTGGGTAGTTTGGTGTATCAACTTCCTAGGGGCGTAACTTTGGCATACAATCTTCGTTTGTGGCGAACGATAGCTTGTTGGAAAGGTATCGTCAAGGATATTCATTTTGGAGGCTCAATGAGAGCATTCAGAAATAATTTAAGTGCTCAATCCTAAAAAACTTCATTTAGGCCATCAAAATGGCCTCGGAAGTTTAGGAACCGAAAAACTACTAAAAATAGTAAATTGCCAGAAGACTGTTTGGAGCCAGTTGGAATAGGTGGGTGGCCACCGATATCCACCTAGATCAATCCTCCCTTATTATGAAGCAATGGTCTCCATTTCATTGAGTGCCCGAGAGAGAGGGAAAAACGTTTTCTAAATCTGCATCTTGATGAGATACTTGCCTTACTAGAGAAGTTGTATTGCTTAGGTTGTTGAAGGCTGTCACAAAACTGTGGCTGGAAGGGTTGGAAATTTTTAACTAGTTTGGATACATGAGATGGTTTTTTGTAGAAATAATCCTTTCACTTTTCTTCAATATTGTCGACCTTCTTCTATTGGAAAAAAGGTGCTTGGACTGAGGCTACATTGGTTACGGTGTTCTTATGGTCACCTTTTGAACAAACTTTGAAGAAGATGAATTTTGTAGTATGAGATACTACCTTGTGACACTGTTAAGGTGGGAAAATAGTTTGAACTACCTCTGGTATCATGTATAGATAACCCCCTAGAGTAACAATGACACTATAGGTTTGAGACTCATAAATAGCATGGCGCTTCCACATATATGGCTAGCCCAATAGAACATAAAAAACATCCAGTGGGGAAACATCACATAATACGTCATCCTTGAAAGGATGGATGCCATATGAAAACAAACACTACTAGTTGACATGAAGGTCTTGTCCCTGACGAAGCCACCTGATGTTGTATGGTTGTGGGCGTGGTTTTGTCGACAATCCAAACTATTTGATGACCTCTACTGACATGAGGTTCTTCTGGCTTCCACTATCAACAATAAAATGCAGTGGGGTCCCCTTCACCCACATCTGTTAATGAAAAAGGCGCTCTCCCTCTTCAGGATCTATTGGTTCTTTTGGTTGAATTGTTGCGGTTGTGACAATAGGAGTGGGGTATGCATCGATGATATGTCTTCTACCAGTATTTTTTCGATTAGATTCTGAATCATGGTTCATATCCTTGTCTTTGATATCAACCACTAATGACTATTTTGAGCGACATTCATCGGTGTTGTGTTAGGGGATTTTGTTGAAATCGCACCATTTACCGGTATCCTTCTTCATCTTTCTGTCACCCTTATTTTCCTGTGGCTTGGAATGGTTTTCTAAAGGCTGGTTGTGTAGCGCACCTTTTCTGCTACTAAGGTTTAATCGCTCTTAAAAGAAGAATATATCACCACTTGTACATAACTCATACAGGTATTATATAATCCACAAGCATTTAAACCACTAAACACATTTAAGCTCAGAGTAAAACATAATATTTACTGCTATAATTAACAAGCAATTAGCGTTTCATATTAATTCATATACACAGCGGAAAACATGATACATAAGCATAATAAGATACTTATCTTTTAACAGTGGTAGATTCCACCAACCAAGTGCAGGCCTTCCACGAACCTCCCAGCCTTAGACCGCACTGCTCATCAAGCTCAGCAGTGGGTCACCCCCGAGCTGGGACTAAGCTCCACCCCGAGACAAGGAATCCTAGGCTAGGCTGAGGTTACAGGGAAAACAACACACAACAACAAGGAAGGGATTCTCTCCCAGGAACCTCCCATGCTCACTGCCCACAGACCCTCATTCCCCACATGCCTGTTCCACCCCAGGAGAATACACCTTCTCTATCACCTGGACAGTCCCTCAACTGCTAATCTCCCTTGCCTTGGGTTACAGGAACAAGCCGGACCGGAAGTCTCCGAGCTCTGTGGTAGCTACAAGGTTCCTTCCAGGAGTCCTCCCCTTCCTCCGTGCATTCTCTCACCTGGAGAGAATCACTCATAGGCCAACAACCTATTCTTCCAACCTCAATCACATCTCTCACCTGGAGAGAGCGTTGTACCATTGGCCAACAATACCCCACGCAGTCCAGCACTGCGTGGTCACAACAACCCACGAGGAAAACAGACACGGGCTTTCCAATAGGTTCAAAAATGGTAGGTCACTTCTTATTTCCCAATCTACCAGCACAGGATAGACTCACGCTCTGGTTGTCGGGGATGAATGACAAACAATTCACGCAGGGGTCAACACAGGTTCGAACTGTTCAGACAGGGGATGTACCGGATATCCCAGAACAAACACAGATACACACCTTTTCGGTTCAGAGGATGCACGAGGGTTTCTCTGCAGGAGGCAGACCAATTCACCTTCTGGCAGTCGAGGGTCGAATGGAGGAGGAATCCCTCTCATGGCTCATCCTGGATGTTTTCTTTGCATGCACCAGGGCTGACACTTTTCACCCTTGGAACTGCATGCGTTCCATCAGCATGCATCCCCTTTCCAAAACTTAGGATAAAAATAAAACATAAAATGCACATGTTCTTTTGGAATAATATTAAAATATTATTCCCAGGCTTAAGCCCCCCCTAGGCTTAGCCCCTAGGCTCAACACTTAGCCCCTTTTCCACCTTCCAGCCACTAATTCCTTTCCTACTCTGTGGATGCTCAATCCCCCTTCACTCATTCATCGTGGTCGGTCTGCACCTGGCGGTGTTTACAATTTTATTAAATGTTCTGCATACATACCAGTACAAAATTAGGCCCTTGGCCTCCAACCCTTAGGCTCTCTAACCTAAAAATCACATAAGCCACCAGCTTATAAAAACTTGGCTCACCAACCTATAAAACATAATTACAATTTATTTCAGAACATGGTTTGCAACGGGGCTCGGCCTTGGGGACACTACAATCCCCCTCGCCTTATTTTTGCACTGTCCTCAATGCAACTTACACTGTCTCTGCAAGCCTTTCAAAATTTTCAAAAATATGTGGGTACTCTGCCCGCATAACCTCTTCATGCTCCCATGTTGCGTCCTCAGGACCGTACCAGGTCCACTGGACCTTTACAAGCTCTATAGCTCGATTCCGAAGCTGTTTGCTTTTCCTATCCAATATGCGCACAGGATGCACTTGCAGGACACCTTCTAGTTCCACCTGAATCACAGTCCAATCGATAACATGATTAGCATCAGGTACATATTTCTTAATTAGTGAAACATGAAACACATTATGTACAGTCATAGATGCAGGTAA
>ML806219.1:187387-211278 GCA_009831015.1 Picea engelmannii | reverse complement strand
TATGGACAGTTCTTTCTTTGTCTTTTCTGTGGGGGCAGTCTCTGTACCTATGATTCCCTTTACAGCCCCAACACTCCATAGGTGGAGGCCTTGGCATCTGCTCACTCCCTTCAACTTTCCTGGGGTCTCTAAAAGACGACTGTCCCCTAGGGTCGTTCTTGAAAAAGGGAGGCCTATTTCCCTTCTGCCTCTGTTCTTTCTTAAACCTCTTCTGGTCATCCCAAGCCTTCCGAAAGGTAGGCTTTTCTCTTTGCTGTTCGTATAAGAATTTCTCCCTTCTTATTGTTTCTTCCATGGTCTTAGGATCATCATATTGAATCTTGTCACCAATGGAAGGTGGTAGTCCACTCAGATATCTATGAATCTTGACAGCCTCATCTTTGATGAATGGAACATACTTCAATAGTTCTAGAAAACTTCGTACATACTCATCAATGGTCATACTGCCCAACTTGAGTTCGAAGAACTCCTTCATCTTTCTGTCATAATATCTTTTGGTCGGGTATTTCTTCTCAAATTACCTCTTAAATTCCTTCCAAGTGACCTCTTTCTCTCTGATGTGCTGCACCTGCACAAACTGATCCCACCACATGGATGCTTTTCCTTTCAGTTGATACATTGCAATTCTTCCTTCTGTATGGGCGGAATAATTCTGCAGTTGGAAGTATTTCTTCATGCCAAGCAACCATGTCTCGGCATCTTCCTCCTTCTTATGTTCTCCATTGAATGTTGGAGGCTTAATTTTGTTCATCTCCCCTTTCAATTCCTCCTTTCTAGATTTTCGATGTTTTCTGGTAGGGGACGGGCTTGAACCACTATGTGTCTCCCTGTCAGAATGTCTTTGGGAGCGACTAAGATGTCGGATACCACTCCTCGAACTACTTCTTCTCTCATGGGTTCTGTGACTCTCCGTCTTACTTGAGTCTCTTCCCTTCTCGAGTTTCCTCTCTATTCTTTCCAAGCTCTTCAAAAATTTTAAGTTTAATTCACCCTGCCGATCCCTGAATTTCATGAGCTTTCGACTATCAGCTCGACGAGCCTTGGCCTCTCTTTGCAATCCTTCAATGATTTCCATTATGTGTCCTTCCTTATCCTTCTCTTTTCCATGCCCATTAGAGTTCGAACCTTCCACTTCCACATTGACATCCTTTCCTTCCCGTTCGTCTCCTGTTTCGGGGGTAATCTGCACCTTTCCCCACTCCATACTCGGCGTTGGTTAACTGGAGTCCTGGCCTTCGTTGAACTTTGCACATGCACTGTGAAATTAAATTTGAAGTTTTTCAGGCCACTAAACTTCATGAACAATCCACAACATTTATAACTAATACCAACAAGAACAAAAGATATTTCGATTCCAATGGGTTTTCTGAGCTCTCGTTTGGCTCTACACTTTTTGGGTTTTTGAAACTTCTGTTTTTGAAACTTTCGGGCCTTCGGGTGTTCGGTACCCGGGACTTCATTACGCAATGACTCCCAACCTCTTGTCACTCCTATTCCCGAAATCCGATACATGGTTTCTTATACGTGATCCGACGATCCTCGATGAGCTAATTCACCGATACGGCTCTTTACGCATTAGCCCTCCTGACTAACCTCCTGGCCCATATGACCGTTATCCCATAAGACCGCAGCCTTATCTCCTATCGGGGTTTCGGACTTCGCAATGCCGAAATGCATAAACTTCTTGTCCATGGGATTCCCGATGTGACGTCAGCTAGGCCCCACAATGGAAATTTCCTTTCGGGAAATCTCCCGAATGCTCTGATCTCCTCCATGTGTCCTCCTATGATGGATGGTCCTGATCGCTTCTCACGATTTCGCGGTTCCAAATGTCCCAGGCGTATCGTCTCCAGGATTCGCGAAACGCTGAACCCCGATGTGCCAATTTGACTTTTCTATCGAGATTTTCCCTGATAGCCTGGATTGCTGCCACGTGCCCTCAACGAATGGACGGTCCCGATTCAATCTCGCGATTTCGGGACTTTTGATTCCTTGATGACAAAATCCCTTGTCAACTCAAAACCCCGGTAGCCTGTATATCGACGGGTCGCTCGATCTCCTCCACGTGTCTCAACTGTTGGACGGCTCATATCAAATCTCAGGACTTCGCCAGGTGCAAGGTAAAAAACGCTCACCTATGTGAGTCCTGGTGTCCGGATCTCCGAATTGGTTGATCACGCGACACACGTCCTTCCTCAGACGGACAACTCAGATTCCCTCTCGCTATTTCGGAACTTGAAATGTCCCGACCTTCTCAACCTCGAGAACTCCGATATCCTGAACGTCGATATCCCGATAAGCCAACTCCTTTCGGGACTTTCACCCTCCTGTTCACGAAGCTTTAAAACTCGTGCAACTCTCTGCAGATCCGACGGATGTCGGGTAATTTTCTCAAGATCTGACGGCTCAGATCATCTCTTCTCCTGCTCGCTCTCTGGACGTGAAATCAACGGTCCAGATCCTTCTCTCCTGTCGATTTGGCAGCTGGCTCTGCTCCCTCCTAAGCTTGCACCTTTGTCTGTTTTCTTCTGCGAGCTCCCCAACCTTGAGCTTCACCGCACGCCTGAAAGCACTAACTCCTCCTGAGCTTTAAAAACTCATCAAGTAACTCCTTGACATTTTGGAGCAAACCAGGGTCCGAAATTGGCCTTCCAGACCCAATTTCCCCTCGCATTCTCGGTCCAAAGACCGCTCCACTGGCCCATCTAGGCTCAGTGTCGAAACCTTAGCTTTGATACCAAACTGTAGCGCACCTTTTCTGCTACTAAGGTTTAATCGCTCTTAAAAGAAGAATATATCACCACTTGTACATAACTCATATAGGTATTATATAATCCACAAGCATTTAAACCACTAAACACATTTAAGCTCAGAGTAAAACATAATATTTACTGCTATAATTAACAAGCAATTAGCATTTCATATTAATTCATATACACAGCAGAAAACATGATACATAAGCATAATTAGATACTTATCTTTTAACAGTGGTAGATTCCACCAACCAAGTGCAGGCCTTCCACGAACCTCCCAGCCTTAGACCGCACTGCTTATCAAGCTCAACAGTGGGTCACCCCTGAGCTGGGACTAAGCTCCACCCCAAGACAAGGAATCCTAGGCTAGGCTGAGGTTACAGGGAAAACAGCACACAACAACAAGGAAGGGATTCTCTCCCAGGAACCTCCCACGCTCATTGCCCACAAACCCTCATTCCCCACACGCCTGTTCCACCCGAGGAGAATACACCTTCTCTGTCACCTGGACAGTCCCTCGGCTGTTAATCTCCCTTGCCTTGGGTTACAGGAACAAGCTAGACCGGACGTCTTCGATCTCTATGACAACTACAGGGTTCCTTCCAGGAGTCCTCTCCTTCCTCCGTGCACTCTCTCACCTCGAGAGAATCACTCATAGGCCAACAACCTGTTATTCCAACCTCAATCACCTCTCTCACCTGGAGAGAGCATTGTACCACTGGCCAACAAGACCCCACGCATTCCAACACTGCGTGATCACAACAACCCACAGGGAAAACATACACGGGCTTTCCAACAGGTTCAACAATGGCAGGTCACTTATTATTTCCCAATCCGCCAGCACAGGATAGACTCACACTCTCGTTGTCAGGGATGCGTGACAAACAATTCACGCAGGGGTCAACACAGGTTCGAACTATTCAGACAGGGGATGTACCGACTATCCCAGAACAAACACATATACACGCCTTTTCGGTTCAGAGGATGCACGAGGGTTTCTCTGCAGGAGGCAGACCAGTTCACCTTCTGGCAGTCGAGGGTCGAATGGAGGAGGAATCCCTCTCACGACTCATCCTGGCCATTTTATTTGCATGCACCAGGGCTGACACTTTTCACCCTTGGAACTGCATGCGTTCCATCAACATGCATCCCCTTTGCACGTTTTCCCTTTCCAAAACTTAGGATAAAAATAAAACATAAAATGCACATGTTCTTTTGGAATAATATTAAAATATGATTCCCAGACTTAATCCCCCCCTAGGCTTAGCCCCTAGGCTCAACACTTAGCCCCTTTCCCACCTTCCAGCCCCTAATTCCTTGCCTACTCTGTGTATGCTCAGTCCCCCTTCACTCATTCATCGTGGTCGGTCTGCACTTGGCGGTGTTTACAATTTTATTAAATGTTCTGCATACATACAAGTACAAAATCAGGCCCTTGGCCTCCAACCCTTAGGCTCTCTGACCTAACAATCACATAAACCACCAGCTTATAAAAACTTGGCTCACCAGCCTATAAAACATAATTACAATTTCTTTCAGAACATGGTTTGCAATGGGGCTCGGCCTTGGGGACACTACAAGTTGTTAGGTTTGTCTTTACCATACTTTGGTTGTTGTATATTTGTAGACATCCCATTTGTTCTGGTGCTTAAATTTCTGCTCGATTTTAACAACATATCAATAATCAACACCCAGTGATGAGATGCCCAGAAAATCCATTTCAATTTGGATGTATCTATGTTAATCCCCACAGTATTTCAGAACCAAATGTCGCTCAGAGTCTTTAATACCCATCTTGGTGTGCAAGGTATGGAAGGTATTGGTGAAATTTGACACTGCTTGGCCCCTCTCTTGTCGCAATATGGTCCATCTCATGTGCTAGTCGTCATAGTTTCCAACATTGTAATATTGTTCCTTGACCACATCCAAAAAAATATCCAAAGTGGGCTCGACCCCATATATTCCAAACTGCATTGTGGATTTTTTATCGTAGTAAGTTTCCCACCAATGTTTGACATGGGGGAGAGCCTTAAGGAGTGTGAAGGTGATATTTTCCTTGTCGAAGAAATTATGAACAAAGAAATAACCTTCTAGCATATTTAACCATTTTTCTAGGGAATCTGCATCTATCTGTCCTTCAAATACAGAAATATAAAAATTAACTTGTACCTTGAAAGGCGAGGTGCTTCCAAAGTGGTCACTTGATGAAGACGTGCATGTTGTTATCGACTTGCATTAAAGGATGTGGGAAAAACTCTCCATCATTTCATCCCTCTGTTGCGTGATAACTTGCTCATGCAACAGATTAATATAATCTTTTGCTCCAATTTTTTTCTTTTCTTCTGCCATGGAGAGTTTCTTGGGCATGTGAGAGATATTTTCCTCAAGAGATACAACCTCGAGACCCAACTTTCTATACTTGGACCTCGTCGGGGACATGCACTAAAAACGATCAAGAGGAGCATGCTCTGATACCACTGATCTGGATTATTTTCGGTACAAAATGAGAGTGGATATATAATAAATAAATGTATAGAGATATGTCATATATCCAATAATATAATAGAGATATAAACATAAACACAGAGATATAGTAGTACACAATTTCTATTTATGAGCGAAATGTACAGAATTGTAGAAATACAGAGTGAAAGACTCACTAGAAGGTGGCAACTTATCTATGAGAAGATATGTGAGGGATACTCACATTCCCAAGAAGACGGATAACAATGAGGCTCTAAAGGCCATTTTAATATAAATAAAATCCAAAACCCTAACCCCGGAAGATGAAAAGCCAACAATTTTGTGGACCCCGTTTTGGGTAGTTTGGTGTATCAACTTCCCGGGGGTGTAACTTTGGCATACAATCTTTTTTTTGGGCGCACGATAGCTTGTTGGAAAGGTATCACCAAGGACATTCATTTTTGGGGATAAATAAAAGCCTTTGGCTATCATTTAGGTGCTTGATCCTGAAAAAACTTCATTGAGGACCTCTAATTGGCCACAAACATTTAGGAACTGGAAAACTGATAAAAATAGTAAATTGTCAGAAGATTGTTTGGAGCCAATTGGAACAGGTGGGTGGCCTCTGATATCCACTTGAATCAACGGTGGATCACATGTTCGCCATAGTGTCATGTGCTTACACGGGTTTGGATTGGCGAGGATGTTCGAACATCCTTTTCACACCAGATGAGCCACCAGATGATAGACATAATATTACTGTTTTTTTTTAATTAATATAGTTTCATTTTATTGTCTTACTTAATTAAAATAAAATTAATTCTAACATGTTCTTTAACTTGTTTTATTAAATTGTTTAAAGAATTAAATCTGTAATTATTTTTCGGTACTATATATTTTGTAGATATTGTCAATTTCATTGGGAACTTTTCTCCTCCCCCAACAGATGATGATGAGGATATGATGCATGAGGCCGGGGTGGGTCAAGGTCCTCGGGTGTAGATATCGGGCGGCATGCATCATAGGCCCGATACTAGATTCAAGTTGGATTTGGGCAATCAACTCTCTACTTTTTTTACTGAGGTGGGAGTACACCCTGCCCTGATGTGAGACATCAAGGTAGATCCTATGCTCTTGGATATTTGGAGGGAGATGTCGTGTGATTTGATTCCTTTTATGCGTCATATCATCTGAGATTCCATGCTACTAGCAGTGAGGAGGGATCCCAATGATAGGCACAATTCTTCTTCCAGTACTGGTCGTTCGTCCAGTACCCCATAGATTGATGAGGTTGGTTGTGATCATCCTTCTCCACATCCTCCTTCTCCTCCTTCACCTCACCCAGATCATGAGGAGGAAACACATATTCCTACTCCTCCTCTTTCACCTCACCTAGATGAGCATGTCGAACCTATTCCTCATTCTCCTCTTTCATCTCACCTAGATGAGCATTCCAGACCTATTCCTCATCCTCCTCTTTCACCTCACCTAGATGAGCAGGCGAGACCTTTCATCATCCATCATCTTCCACTACATACCAGGCCTCCACTATTGTTGTATATATGCATATTATCCCATCGGCTGGACCATATATGTTATAGTAGTTATTTGACTTGTCCAATATATATATATATATATATGGTGTTTTTTTTCTATTGATCATGTTGATGATGTATTTAATTTATATGTTGATGTTGATGTGTGTATTTTTAGGTCATGTTAGAATTGGATGTTAAATGTGCTTGATAGATGTGTATGTTAAATGATGCTTGTTAGATGTGTGTGATGATGATGTTAGAAAATGATTGTCTTTTTTTAGATGTGATCACAATGATGATGCTCTGTTAAATTATTAGATATCTGTGCTAGCTAATTAATGACGTTTATATGTGTTAGAGGTATATATAATTAGATGATGTTAGATAACGAATATAAATGTGTATTATAGATGTTGTTTATGTTTGTTATAAGATGGTTATCATCAACATGTTTATTTTTATAAATTACAAAGTTCAATATGGTTGAAACTATAATTATAAAATTAAAACTATAATTGCATAGATAGTTCATTATACATATTCATTCTAACTAATTTTGTTTTCAAAAAACAAATTACATATGAATAAATATTGTTTTCCATTGTACTAATTACTCTTTTTTAATAGACTCTTCTAAACTAAATTTTTTTATTATAAAAAGGTTATGATCTCCAATGATACACATTCTATTGGCTTTAAAATTTTGTGGATGCAAATCTTCCTATTGTTAATTTTGTCATTATTTCGTAAGTTGATTTCTATCAAATTTTAAAATATTACTTGATTAATAGTGGTTTTACTCAACATTGGGGGCATAATTTTATAAATATTTTCAAAAACAATGATAAAAGTATGTAAAGTAACAAACCCTACTTTAGTTAAAAACCAAATTATCACAAAATATTGTTATAAATTTAATTTTTTAATTATAAACCACATTTTTTGTTAATCTTACTTTTAAATCTACAAAATAGATGAACATAAATTCAGTTTTTGAATCATCATGTTAACATATCCTCAAAAATGTTGTACTATTAAACATGCATATAAACCATATCGTTACATCTAATTATATCAACATAAAAAATAGAATTTCATATCCCATTAAAAGTTCAACTGGACATTTAACACTTTTTCATGATTTCACAATTGGAAATACTTAAAGAAGATGAAACATGTTTAAATATATGCAACGACATATAAATATGTTCAAATAACAATCGTTCCATCCAGTCACAAATAATTTGAAAGACAAACACATTACGCATCAAACTAACTATTAACCAACTAAAATTGTTCAAAGATTTGTTATAATTAACTTAACATTTCCTCTGTTAGAAGATGAATAAAAAACAATATAATTAGCGAAATAAAGAATATGAAAAAAGGATACAACAACAATATTAAAGATGAAATAAACCATGTACATATCAATCTTTTTTGTCATCACCCTCATTATCTTCCTCGCTTGGCATGATAACACTGTTGTTCTCAAAAATATGTTTTGATCTAGGGTCGTATCTTAATACAAACCACCAATCCCTATCCAACAAATCCGGGTAAAAAAACACTTGGTTGCAGTGTTTTGGGAAAACATAAGGCTCCTTAGCTTCATCCCACATCTATTTAGAGTTGATACATATCATCCCACTATCACGATCTTACTTTACATTTTTCTAATCAAAGGTGTCCCACCACTTTCACCTAAAAATAACACACTGGAAAGAAGAGAAGTCCACTCCAATTATCTCTTGTATCTTTCCGACGTAACCTAACTTCCCCTGTATGGTGTTTTGATCACAATGGCTAGCACGACTATATTGGTCGAACTTGACTTCCACTCCACAATCTTGTGTCATGTGTCCATCATCGACATCCTCTGTGTGAAAATGATGTCCATATTCCCACATAGATGGGAAAAAATGCACCTATAAAAAATGAACAAATCACAATGTCAATATGTGTCTAATAACCCGACCATTAAAATATAAAATAATATAGATGTAATTACAATTCAAATGTGTGTTACTAAGTTAAAAATTATGTACACAAAAATATTATTACCAAGTTGTTGCAACCAATCCCTATGTTTAGGGCATCCTATTATTCACAGGGGTAATGACCGGATGCACCATATTTCTCTCTAACTTGGTCAACAACCCAACTATTGGGGCATATCTTTAACATATTTTATTTTAAATGATCAAGATAAGGCATGCTTCTACCATTCAACCGTCTGAATTCTTTCCTGTCACTTTCCCATTTCATTCTCTTATGTTCGTACAATGCGACCCACAACTATGTTGCCTCCTAATTGTAAATAATGAATTTATTGATGGCATCAATTTTTGAATTCGCTGATGTATTCATGAAATCAAACCAACATATAGTACATATGAGATCATGAAAATATACAATATGAAGTTCAATGTGAATAGTTACTATGTAGAAATTTGACAAACAATAAGTCACTTACTATTTATCAAGCACATTTTTCCATTCATTTGGAGAAGCTCCCCTTATCTTTTGTCTTCATCCCTTTTGTCATCCCATATCACTGCACCTAGTGTGTTATCTATCTACTTGATGTACTCACTAGAATAATAGAAAGACTCATATGATATGTACCCCTCTGCCATAGACCCCTAAGGTTTTTTCCCTTTGACTAAAAAATCCTTTCAATTTCTTCATGTACCTCTCTAAAAAAACATCCAATGATAGGAGACCACCCCGACTAATTCAACCTCATCTACTAGGTGAATTAGAATATGCACTTGCAAGTTCATGAAACTCGGCGGTAGTTCCTTCTCAAACATACAAACAATATCAACTATCTCTTGACGCCATCGTGGAATCCTATCCATATGAATCCCCTTTGATGTGATCCAACGTACAAATGAAAATAATTTAGATATGGAATGCCTTAGATCGTGGGGGAAGTAATGGTTCACACACCCATGCACGAGTAGAGGATAATGAAACTACAAAGTAAACACATAAAAAATTATTATTTTTTATCCTGTGGCATAAAAGTAAAAATAAAAATTACAAATAATAAAATCATATTTTTGACATACGTCATACCTTTAGAAGGTTTAAATGGTCATGTGATTTCAACCCCGACAAATGGTATTGACGCACAGTGAAGCAACGTCGTAGGGAAGACCCATATAAAGAAGGCACCTTCACACCCAATATAACTTCCTTTTCCAAAGAAATATATTTTTTCTTCAAAATCCATGGGACATCACCTTCTTTGAAAGACCAAGAGGGACCAACCTCTCCTCTACTTTCTTGTCTTGGCCAATTGTTTTTGAAGAAAAAATATCTCTCCTCACAACCAATGTGTCACTTTATTTCGATGATATGTGCCTCCATAAAGAATATGAAACATTTTTAAATATATGCATGGAATCTAGTAAGTGGGAAATCTCAATATGCTCCAAATAAGGGAGCTCATAAAAGATAGATTTCCTTTTCATCCCAATGGGAAATTTCTCAACATAGGTTTCGAATAATTTAGGATCCCCATTTGAATCAAACATATATTTAATCTCCTTCTCCTTCTCTCTCTCATATGCTCTAAGCCATTCTTTTGGTGTCATTATTGCAGGCCTTTGGGTTCTCTCTGGTTTACCATTAAAAGCGGATGTTGCTCTTCTATAAGGGTGTTCTCCTGGGAGGAATACCCTCGAGCAGTCGTGCATTGGATTTCGTATATGGTTGGACCACCTAGACTTCAGATAAGGTCCAAAACATTTACATCCATGATAGCCTTTAGTTACAAGACCTGCAAAATTATTGTGTACATAACACATTAGAGTTAAGAATAGAGTGTCAATCAAAATGAATTAAATATGGAAATAAATATTGTTACGTATATAAACAAATCAATAAACATGTTAATTACCAGAGAAAAATACTAAGCCTGGATAATTATGTGTGGTGTAAGCACATATGCCATAAAACGTAAAAATCCTCTTTTTTGCGATGGGTCTTGATACATCGTATACATGTATCCATTCCCATAATTCCTTCAATTCATATACCAATGGTTGTAGGTAGACATCCATATTCTTCACTTGTCTTCTACAAGGGACCAGAAGAGCCAACATAAGATGTTCATTGTCCATGGAAAACCATGGGGGGATATTGTTATTGATCACTACTATAGTCCAAACAAAAAATTTGGTGTTTTGGAGGGAATATGGGTTCACACCACCCATTGTTATGTCGAGTCGTAGATTTCGTACTTCATCCTTGAATTTTTCTGGCCATGTATTCTCTATATGCTTCATGGCTATTGAATATGTTGGGAATCACATAACTCCCAACTTACTTCTGTGTGAGGCTTGCCATTCCTGCAACATAGCTAATTCTTTGCAACGAAAGAGGCTTTGAATCCTTGGGATTATAGGAATATGCCTCAATATCTTATGAGGAGGACCATGTGATTTATTATTTTTATTTGATTTATGGTACCTATCATGCCCACATTTCAGACATATCTCTTTGTCTGCATATTCTCCTATATATAAAATACAATCATTCGGATATGCATGATATGATACATAATCAACACCCGACATTTTCAACAACTGATTTTCCTCTTCGCAGCCACCAGGAAAAACATTATCAATAGGAAGAAACTTATCTTTGAATATCCTACAGTTAGTGGGAAATAGAAATGTACAAGGTCATTTAACGTTTATAAAAGCAACCATTTCTAATGTTGATTGTGTGACAAGATTTCTCAAAATTAATATAAGGCACTTGCTAGTCAATTACCTCAATATTTCCGAGAAACATGTGTTTGACATGCCAAACTTTTCTTTCACATTGTACAGTAAAATTGTTTTCCCAAGTTGGGTCGACTTTGACCAGGCACTAGGTCCAAAGAAAGGGGTGGTGGAAGCAGATTTTAGGCTTTCGAAAATGGTATCATTTATATGAGAATCATCCCCTAGCTCATCATTCTGGAATGCGTCTAACAACATTGTCTCCATGACAGTCGTATGCCATAAGTAATCATCCATACCAACCTCTTTTTTATTGTCTCCACTGCCAACTTCTGAAGAACTACTATTGATGTAGTCATTCCTAATTGGTGAATTTGGACGTAGTGGGAATTGAATAGGTGGTTGATTCAACCATTCTTGGTACGCTTCCTCTCCAATTTGTACTCTCATTGCATCCCTGATGCAGGAGAATTATCTCCCACGATCAAGTGATAAAAGTCTAGTTGGACCTTTAGGTCTAGACATTTGCCCAAGGAGGGTTTATTGCAAAAAGACATTGTAAGATTTCATGTAAAAAGTGTTTTTATTTGTTATTATAGGTGTTAATGTAAACATCAAGTTATGTGACAGATCCTTAAAACAGGGGGATGACTCGAGATAGAGATTTTTAGTGGAATTGCAAGAAGATAGGCTTTGTTTGAATGAGTCATAAGTTAGTTTTCTTAAAAATAGAAATGGTTACGTTAGTTTAGGAATTAGTTGTTGGTTATTAGGAAGTTTGTTGAAAGAGATGAAAAATATCTATTTTGGAAAGGATCTAATGGTAAGCCGAGGGTCAGCATGCAGGGACTAGAAGAGTAGATTGGCCATAGAAAGATAGATGAGGGTTCAATTATGCATGTACAGTTCTTTGTTAATGGAAGATAAGGTTCACTTTTTACTATTTGTGATTGTGTGTTTGGTTATGTGTGAATACATTTGATGTCTGGTAAATATGGTAGCTAGTGTGCAAATTTAGCATCTTGACAGAAAGACAACTCAGATATGTGTGAACAATTTTTTATGAGAAGAAGTAAACAAGAATGGTGAAATCTAATTGGAAAGGAACTCGGTAGAATCCATGAAGGTTCCAGTTTATTTAAGGATTAGTGGTTGCAATGGACTTGCGTTGGAGACATTGTGTTCATCGTTGGAGTTGATATTCTTATGGATAATGTTATGAAGTCATTGAATGGTAGTTGTGTTGAAAGCAAACTATTCCTCTGTTTTTAAATTATGGTGGCACTCTGAATGGACGACCAGAAATTGAATTAAATTTTGTGGGAAAATCATAGTAATACCCAGCAAAACGAACCATGACCAAGGCATGGTAAATTTCTAGAGTTCAAATCTATGTTAAATCGCAAGAGGCATGAATCTGGCGGAATCTTATACAACTGAATTGTGTAGACGCCATTGAAGGTGCATTGAAGGTGAATCGAGTTTGAGTATGGGTGGCCTTTTGTGTTCATGCAAAGTCGAGTTTGAGCATTCATTTATGAAGCGTGGTCAAAAGATTCATTTCCTTTGAAGAATGAGACCTATTTCAGGGTTTGTTCGCACTGTATGAGTAGTCGACCTCTAAATATCCAAGTGTTGAATCGAACTATGAAGTGAAGGGTGTTAGTATGGAGGAAATAACATGGTAATTCATCATTATGTGCAGGTTTAAAGAACCGTGTATGCTCTGGTTTGAAGATCGAATTCCATTTTATACCAAATTGTCATATGAATGGGGAAAGACTCTCTCTGGGGAAGAGCATTCATTTCCGGGTGATTAATTTGTCTATATATGAATTTTGGAATGAGATTGCTTATATGGGAAAGCATAGATGATGGTGAGCGCACCAAGATTTAAAAGGAAATTGCAGACCTGAGTGGAGGTCCAAATATTTAGTAGCATGGTAAGATGTTTTAAAAAGTGCAGGTGCATAGTAGTGATGCATTTAGGTGTGTAAATTCGGTGATTGGCAGATGGAGTCTAGATCCGGTAACTTCTTGAAGTTCTAGTAGCTATTGTTTGATTCCTGTAGAATATTAGCATGCCTAGAAGACTTGTATTTTAGGTAATGTATGAAGAATACAAGGAGAAATAAAGTAGGATGGATTAACCCTGAATTAATTGGTATCAGAGTGGGTATAAAAGAAGAGAAGTTGAGAGCAGGAGAGAAAGAAAGTGCTCTTGTGAAGAAAAAAGAACAGATAAGAAGTCTATAAGAAGATTTAAGAAGTGAAAAGTTTGCATGCAAGTAAGGCAGAGGCTTGTATCCTGAGCAGTAATCTATTGAGAGAAGTGAATACTTTGGGAGGAGTGTATTCATGCAAGGGGTAGCAGCAGAAGAGAAGACATCTGAAAAAGAAGATCACAATATTAAAGGACAATGATGAAGGAAACTAATGAGGGTTTCTAAGAGGGAGTGAAGTGTGGCCAGGGACATAGTGTTTCAATTGAGGATTGAAATGCATGAGAACAACTGTGTTCTCAAGAGCATAGGATTTGTGAGTGTGAATCCTAGAAGGAGAATAGAGGAGTGCTCAAGGAGGTTCTAAAAGAGGACCAGTACTTTCCAAAGGACCAAACACAGAGGAGGTTTGGTGAGGTAAGTTGTAGTAGGAGGAATTGTTACTGCAGGGGCTAGTGCATCTCATAGAGGGTGAAAGAACTCAAGAAGATGACTATTGAAAGTCATGACAGAGGTTCAGGAGGCAACCACAAAGTGAAGAAGGAAGATGCCAAGACAAATGGCGTATGGAAGCAGATGACTGATGAAAATTATGAGAGAGAGAAGGCTGGTGTAGAAGTCCATATGGAAGTCATGATGGAGCTTGTAAAAAAGGAGAAGGATGATTAGAGGTGTGGTTTCCTTATGAGAAGAAATATAATGTGGCATAAACTATAGAAGAGTAAAGAGCAACTGATGAATGCTCAGTGGGAGGATGAGATACTCAAGGCAAGTGAGTATCAAGGACAAGACTTGAAGGTTGAAACTTCAAGTGAGGCCAAGAGGTCTCATGGTTTTAAAACTGATATTTTGTGTATGCTTGCAAGTGAAAAGAATGAACATGGGACAGTTGGGTCTCATTCAAATGCACATGCATAGTTCAAAGAAAGTGTTTCATTTAAGCATGCAACAAAAGATGAAATCAGGGAAGGCTTGGCTTATGATGATGGCCAAGAACATATAGAGGCAAAGGAGGACATCAAGCAAACAAATGTTATTCTTGAGGAAGTTGAAAAGAAGACAATTGAGGACTTTATGAGTCTCGTAGTAGACTTGGAACAACAAGAGGAAGTTTGTACATAAGACAATCCATCTTTTGGTGTTTTCTTAAGTGAAGATGAAAGTTGCCAAGTAAGGCATGAGAACAAATGTCTTTCAGATAAAGACAAAGATGAATTATTGCAACAGAAGGAGTTTATAAATTCCTTGTTTAATGATGAGAGTAACCCTAATGGAGATGAAGTAGTTATGATTCATGTGATGGATTTTGATATTGGTGAAGACCGGGAAGAATTGGCTTACTTGAGTGGCCAAAGGAAGTCTGTTGGACAGACATCTAGAGTTGTTACAGTGGTGGAGGATTAGAATTCTATTCTGATAGAGGATGAAGAAGTAGTGTCACAGAAGGATTGGTTTGGTAACAAAGAGAAATATTGTAAGGATTGTATAGAGTTTTCATAAGACATTCCAAGTGAGATGGAAGATTTGTGGAATGAGATTGGTCTTTTGGAGAATAGACTAGCAAGTCAAAGAATGAATATTCTGAATGTACAATTGAAGTTGGATGAAGATGAGACATATGTGTCTCATGCTAAAGAGGAATTAATCCTAGAACTGAAAGACAATTGTTGGATGTTGTCAAGAAAGAGGAGAAGTGTTATGCTGGAAATAATAGGCAGCATAGTGATGTTGTGCTCGTGAGAATTCAAGTAGAAATTGGATTGCTAAAAGGAATTGCAAACATTAACAAAAGAATGTCTCAAGCTATAGCTGAGGTAGAAGCAGATGCTAGTATACATATTAATGATAATATTGCTGGTATACAGAGAACTGTGAGCAAGTATGTTCCTATAGTCAGGGACTTGGAGGACAATTTACTTTTTGAAAGTAAAATTGCAGACAAGGAGAAAAAGAGGGATATTGCAAAGGGAGATATATTCAAGGATATTCAGGAAGTTTGGGTGGCAGAAATATCTACAGAAATATCTCAGACAACATTTGAAGCAAGATCAGGAGTAAAATCATAAATTGAAGCAAGAAGAGCTGAAGAAAACAATCAACAGTTTCGAGATGAATGGATAAAGTGCAGTGGCATCATGAAGAAGACAAGAGTTGTTTGCAACAACAAACTGAATTGGAAAAGACCATAGGTGAACTATGGGACCTAATGCAAATACCTAAGAAGAGCTATAACAGAATGAAGAAATTGTTCCAACGTGAAGATGTTAGGAAAGTGAAGAACAATGAAGGTAAGGACAGTGGAGTATTACAACACAAGGTGTGGAAGCCTGGAAGATTGCATCTGGAGGAAAGGTAAAGATTGAAGGTTCATGATCAGGAGATCATGTTCTTCTTCCTACCTTGAGATTCTGATGCAGAAGCATTATCTCACATGATCAAGTGCTAAAATTCTATTTGGACCTTTAGGTCTAGACATTTTCCCAAGGAGGGTTTATTGCAAAAAGACATTGTAAGCCTTCATGTAAAAAGTGTTTTTATTTGCTAGTATAGGTGTCAATGCAAACATCAAGTTATGTGACAGATCCCTAAAACAGGGGGATGAATCAAGATAGATATTTTTAGTGGAATTGAAAGAAGATAGGGTTTGTTTGAATGACTCATAAGTTAGTTTTCTTACAAATAGAAATGGTTGCGTTAGTTTAGGAATTAGTTGCTGGTTATTAGGAAGTCTATTGAAAGAGCTGAAAAAACTATATTTTTTAAAGGATCTAATGGTAAGCCGAGGGGCAACATGCAGGGAATAGAAGAGTAGATTGGCCACAAAAAGATAGAAGAGGGTTCAATTATGCATGTACATTTCTTTGTTAATGGAAGATAAGGTTCAATTTTTACTATGTGTGACTTTGTGTGTTTGGTTATGTGTGAATACATTTGATGTCTGGTAAATATGGTAGTTAGTGTGATAATTTAGCATCTTGATAGAAAGACAACTCAGATCTGTGTGAACAACTTTCTATGAGAAGAAGTAATCGAGAATGGTGAAATCTAATTGGAAAGGAACTAGGTAGAATCCATGAAGGTTCCAGTGTATTTAAGGATTAGTGGTTGCAATGGACTTGCGTTGGAGACATTGTGTTCATCGTTGAACTTGATATTCTTATGGGGAATGTTATGAAGTCATTGATTGGTAGTTGCGTTGAAAGAAAAACATTCCTTTGTTTTGAAATTATGGTGGCACTCCGAATGGACGACCAAAAATTGAATTAAATTCTGTGGGAAAAGCATAGTAATACCCAACAAAACCAACCATGACCAAGGCGTGGTCAATTTCTAGATTTCAAATCTGTGTTAAATCGCAAGAGGCGTGAATTTGGTGGAATCTTATACAACTGAATTGTGTAGCCTCCATTGAAGGTGCGTTGAAGGATAATCGAGTTTGAGTATGGGTGGTCTGTTCTGTTTGTGCAAAGTCAAGTTTGAGCATTCATTTATGAAGCGTGGTCAAAAGATTCATTTCCTTTGAAGAATGAGACCTATTTCAGGGTCTGATTGCATTGTAGGAGCAGTCGACCTCTAAATATCCAAGCGTTGAATCGAACTATGAAGTGAAGGGTGTTGGTCTGGAGGAAATAACATGCTAATTCATCATTATGTGCAGGTTTAAAGAACCGTGTATGCTCTGGTTTGAAGATCAAATTCCATTTTATACCAAATTGTCATGTGAATGGGGAATGACTCTCTCTGGGGCAGAGCATTCATTTCTGGGTGATTAATTTGTCTATATATGAATTTTGGAATGATATTGATTATATGGGAAAGCATAGATGATGGTGAGCACACCAAGATTTAAAAGAAAATTGCAGACCTGAGTGGAGGTCCAAATATTTAGTAGCATGGTAAGATGTTTTAAAAAGTGAAGGTGCATAGTAGTGATGCATTTAGGTGTGGAAATTTAGTGATTGGTAGGCAATGTCTAGATCCGGTAGCTTCTTGAAGTTCTAGTAGCTATTGTTTGATTCCTGTAGAAGATTAGCATGCCTAGAAGACTTGTATTTCAGGTAATGTATGAAGAATACAAGGAGAAATAAAGTAGGATGGATTAAACTTGCATTAATTGGTATCAGAGCAGGTATAAAAGAAGAGAAGTAGAGATCAAGAGAGAAAGAAAGTGCTCTTGTGAAGAACAAAGAACAGATAATAAGTCTGTAAGAATATTTAGGAAGTGAAAAGTTTGCATGCAAGTAAGGAAGAGGCTTGTAGTCTGAGAAGTAAGCTATTGAGAGAAGTGATTACTTTGGGAGGAGTGTATGCATGCAAGGGGTAGTAGCAGAAGAGAAGACATCTCAGCAAGAAGATCACAGTCTTTGAGTACAATGATGAAGGAAAGTAATGAGGGTTTCTAAGAGGGAGTGAAGTGTGGCCAGGGACCTAGTGTTTCAATTGAGGATTGAAATACAAGCGAACAAATGTGTTCTCAAGAGTAGAGGAGTTGTGAGTGTGAATCCTAGAAGGAGCATAGAGGAGTGCTCAACGAGGTTCTAAAAGAGGACCAGTTCTTTCCAAAGGACCAAGCACAAAGGAGGTTTGGTGAGGTAAGTTGTAGCATGAGGAACTATTACTGCAGGGGCTAGTGCATCTCCTAGAGGGTGAAATAACTCAATAAGATGACTATTGAAAGTCATGATAGAGGTTCAGAAGGAAACCAAAAAGTTAAGAAGGAATATGCCAAGACAAATGGCATATGGAAGCAGATGACTGATGAAAATTATGAGAGAGAGAAGGCTAAGATAGAAGCCCATATGGAAGTCATGATGGATTTGTTACAAAAGGAGAAGGAAGATAAGAGGTGTGGTTTCCTTATGAGAAGAAAGATAAGGTGGCATAAACTACAAAAGAGGAAAAATCAACTGATGAATGCTCAGTGGGAGGATGAGATACTCAAGGCAAGTGAGTATCAGGGAGAATACATGAAGGCTGAAAATTCAAGTGAGTCCAAGAGGTCTCATGGTTTTAAAACTAATATTTTGTGTATGTTTGCAGGTGAAAATAATGAAAATGGGATAGTTGGGTCTCATTCGAATGCACATGCACAGTTTAGAGAGAGTGTTTCATTTCAGCATGCATCAAAATCTGAAAGAAGGGAAGGCTTGGCTTATGATGATGGCCAAGAACAGAAAGAGGCAAAGGAGGACATCAAGAAAACAAATGTTATTCTTGAGGAAGCTGAAAAAAAGACTATTGAGGAATTTATGAGTCTCGTAGTAGACTTGGAACAACAAGAGGAAGGTTGTACATAAGTTAATCCATCTTTTGGTGTTTTCTTAAGTGAAGCTAAAAGTTGCCAAGTAAGGTATGAGAACAAATGTCTTTAAGATAAAGACAAAGATGAATTATTGCAACATAAGGAGTTTATAAATTCCTTGTTTAATGATGAAAGTAACCCTAATGGAGATGAAGTAGTTATGCTTCATTTGATGGAGTCTGATATTGGTGAAGACCAGGAAGAATTGGCTTACTTAAGTGGCCAAAGGAAGTCTGTTGGACAGACATCTAGAGATGTTACAGTGGTGGAGGATTAGAATTCTATTATGATAGAGGATGAAGAAGTAGTGTCACGAAAGGATTGGTTTGGTAACAAAGAGAAAGATTGTAAGGATTGTACAAAGTTTTCAGAAGACATTCCAAGTGAGATGGTAGATTTGTGGAATGAGCTCAGTCTTTTGGAGAATAGACTAACAAGTCAGAGAATGAATATTCTTAATGTACAATTGAAGTTGGATAAAGATGAGGCAGATGTGTCTCATGCTAAAGAGGAATTAATCCTAGAACTGAAATACAATTGTCAAGGAACTGAAAGACAATTTTTGGATGTTGTCAAGAAAGAGGAGAAGTGTTATGCTGGAAATAATAGGCATCATAGTGATGTTGTGCTTGTGAGAATTCAAGTAGAAATTGGATTGTTGAAAGGAATTGAAAACATTGACAAAAGAATGTCTCAAGCTGTAGTTGAGGAAGAAGTAGATGCTAGTATACATATTAATGATAAGACTGCTGGTATACAGAGAACTGTGAGCAAGTATGTTTCTATAGTCAGGAACTTGGAGGACAATTTACTTTTTGAAAGTAAAATTGCAGACAAGGAGCAGAAGAGGGATATTGCAGAGGGAGATATCTTCAAGGATATTCAGGAAGTTTGGGTGGCAGCATTATCTACAGAAATATCTGGGACAACATTTGAAGCAAGTTTAGGAGTAAAAGAAGAAATTGAAGCAAGAAGAGATGAAGAAAACAATCAACACTTTCGAGATGAATGGATAAAGTGCAGCAGAGTGCAGTGGCAATATAATGAAGAAGACAAGAGTTGTTTGCAGTAGTAAAATGAATTGGAAAAGACCATAGGTGAACTATGGGAGCTAATGCAGATACCTAATAAGAGATACAATAGAATGAAGAAAGAATTCCACTGTGAAGATGATAGGAAAATGAAGAACAGTGAAGGTAAGGACAATGGAGTATTACAACAGAAGGTGTGGAAGCCTGGAAGATTGCAGCTGGAGGAAAGATAAAGATTGAAGGTTGATGATCAGGAGATCATGTTCTTCTTGCTACCTTGGGAGTTTGATGCAAGAGCATTAGCTCTCATGATCAAGTGCTAAAATTCTAGTTGGACCTTTAGGTCTAGACATTTTCCCAAGGAGGGTTTATTGCAAAAAGACATTGTAATATTTCATGTAAAAAGTGTTTTTATTTGCTAGTATAGGTGTCAATGTAAACATCAAGTTATGTGACAGATCACTAAAACAGGGGAATGAATCGAAATAGAGAGTTTTAGTGGAATTGCAAGAAGATAGGGTTTGTTTGAATGACTCATAAGTTAGTTTCCTTAAAAATAGAAATGGTTGCGTTAGTTTAGGAATTAGTTGCTGGTTATTAGGAAGTCTGTTGAAAGAATTGAAAAATATCTATTTTGGAAAGGATCTAATGGTAAGATGAGGGGCATCATGCAGGGACTATAAGAGTAGATTGGCCACAGAAAGATAGATGAGGGTTCAATTATGCATGTACATTTCTTTGTTAATGGAAGATAAGGTTCACTTTTTACTATGTGTGACTTTGTATGTTTGGTTATGTGTGAATACATTTGATGTCTGGTAAATATGGTAGTTAGTGTGCTAATTTAGCATCTTGATAGAAAGACAACTCATATATGTGTGAACGACTTTCTATGAGAAGAAGTAAATGAGAATGGTGAAATCTAATTGGAAAGGAACTGGGTAGAATCCATGAAGGTTCCAATTTATTTAAGGATTAGTGGTTGCAATGGACTTGCGTTGGAGACATTGTGTTCATCGTTGGAGTTGATATTCTTATGGAGAATGTTATGAAGTCATTGAATGGTAGTTGCGTTGAAAGAAAACTATTCCTCTGTTTTTAAATTATGGTGGCACTCTTAATGGACGACCAGAAATTGAATTAACTTCTGTGGGAAAAGCATAGTAATACCCAGCAAAACGAACCATGATGAAGGCATGGTCAATTTATAAATTTCAAATCTGTGTTAAATCGCAAGAGATGTGAATCTGGTGGAATATTATACAACTGAATTGTGTAGCCGCCATTGAAGGTGTGTTAAAGGTGAATCAAGTTTGAGTATGGGTGGTCTGTTCTTTTCATGCAAATTCAAGTTTGAGCATTCATTTATGAAGTGTGGTCAAAAGATTCATTTCCTTTGAAGAATGAGATCTATTTCAAGGTCTAATCGCATTGTATGAGCAGTCGACCTCTAAATATCCAAGCATTGAATTGAACTATGAAGTGAAGGGTGTTGGTTTGGAGGAAATAGCATGGTAATTCATCATTATGTGCAGGTTTAAAGAACCGTGTATGCTCTGGTTTGAATATCAAATTCCATTTTATACCAAATTGTCATGTGAATGGGGAATGACTCTCTCTGGGGAAGAGCATTCATTTCTAGGTGATTAATTTGTCTATATATGAATTTTGGAATGAGATTGCTTATATGGGAAAGCATAGATGATGGTGAGCACACCAAGATTTAAAAGGAAATTGCAAACCTGAGTGCAGGTCCAAATATTTAGTAGCATGGTAAGATGTTTTAAAAAGTGCAGGTGCATAGTAGTGATGCATTTAAGTGTGGAAATTCGATGATTGGCAGGAGGAGTCTAGATCTGGTAGCTTCTTGAAGTTCTAGTAGCTATTGTTTGACTCCTATAGAAGATTAGCATGCCTAGAAGACTTGTATTTCAGGTAATGTATGAAGAATACAAGGAGAAATAAAGTAGGATTGATTAACCCTGCATTAAGCCTTCTCTCAGGTTGACATTGTTTTGGGGTGCAACGAAAGATGGTAGGTAGGTCACTCATCATCAGAAGAATCCCAATTTCAAAAATATTGAACATTAGTACATTGATGATATTAGTAAGCACAATGCAATATCTTGTTTGTTCAAATTACATTATACCAAACAATTATTACCATCGTCGACCAAATATTATGGCAGGGTAAAGTGGTTTTCCATTTTCATCTACCAACTACTTGCGGTATGTTTCTCCTGATAAGACCTTCTGATGTTTTTGAACCGGTACTAGAATATTTTTTGCCTCTGAACTCGATTATGAATCAGGATCTTGCAAATTTGGATACATTTTTATTCATGAAAACTCCCGATGAGACGAATGCCGAAAGATTAATTAACATTTAAAAAGTCCTGATTAATTAAGCTAAGCCAACATTTCCAGTGTTTTAATACGAAAATTAATATGCACAGTCTATGACGCAATTTTAAACTTTCCTTGCGCCAACTTGCGTTACGAACTGTCAAAATCTATGACATTAATTGGAAATGAGGTGAATCGACAAGTAAGGATTTGGTTTTTATTGCTAAATTTATATTTAAGAGTGATTTGATCGTTCTATTCCTAAGGACGACATAGTTTTAAATGGTCGAAGACATGGATCTTTTATTTGTTTTCACAAATTTCATTTCTATTCTACGCAGAGCAAACTTTACTCGAACGAACTAATCTCTGTATGTATACATATTTTTATTGCAGGAGAGCTAAAGTAGAATCCCCTTCCATGGCTCCGCGAAAAGCATCTAAATCCATTGTTGAGGTTTCAGGACAAGGTTCGGACAACGTTTCTAATACTTCACCTCGAAGTGTCGACTCTGTCAGGACCTGGTCATATATTTCTGAGGTTCTACAGTCTGAATTGATAGATGGTTCGGATGATTCCAGTGACAATGAAAAAGACGACCTAATCACCAAATATAAGATCGTCATCTAGGCTCAAATGCATAATGTAACGGCTAGGCCACGTCTGCTCCCTTACTACGATATGGTCCGGTGGGCATTAGACCATGTAGATATACCAACCAGAACCATCGTCAACGAGCAGAGGGTCACCATTGGGACTTTCAGACCCGAGCAATTGCAGGCTATGTACAAGTTGCCAACTGTGTCAGACCTTACATACAATGCTGAATTCCTGGAGAATTTTAAACAAAAGGAATGTGTGCAATACGACAAGAGTATGTCCAGTTTAATCAAAGATTGGGTTTCACACCCTGCGAAGTTCAGGGCGGACAGTAATGGTATATATTCAATATCTTCTCTGGAACCACAGTTCAAATATGTAGCTATGATGACCTGGAGATTACATGGGAGAGAGGACACCACACATTTTTTCCTTCAGTGGGTGCCTCTAATTCATTCGGTCGCCGAAGGCTATTCCTTCGACTAGGCTAAACTACTATCTGATAGTTTGACCAGTCAAGTTATAGAGTATTGAGCGCAGAGGGAGAGTGGAAAGATCGCTTCATTCTTTATGTCCGCGTATATCATGGACGTCGTGTGTTTTCTGACGCCTTTTCCCTTAATGAGTTGGAGTTGGACTCCATCGGAAGCCGAGACCATCCACTGTAAGTTTTAAACCTACGAAGTAAAGCAATGCATATATATTCTTAAGCAATACAGAAATTAATCAATGGCTCATACACAGAATACACAAAGATTTTTACCGGAAACCCTCAACCGGGAAAACCTTTCTTATTTTCATTATATTGAATTTCACCATTCTCCATACAATATATACAATGTTTTTAGGTATTCCGTAGATACCAAAACCCTAATCCCTTAATCCGGGATTAATTT
>ML806219.1:171668-182529 GCA_009831015.1 Picea engelmannii | reverse complement strand
ATTATATCGAATTTCACCATTCTCCATACAATATATACAATGTTTTTAGGTATTCCGTAGATACCAAAACCCTAATCCCTTAATCCAGGATTAATTTACAAATCAGCTAAAAATAGCAAAATCCGCTAAAAATAGCAAAAACCACCAAAAAAAAAAAAATCGGGGCATTGCCCCGGGCTACCGCCCGGTGCTGAACGCTGCGCGTACTCGGGGCGCTGCCCCGAACGCTACGCGTAACCAGGGGGGGCATACCTGTCAGACGTCGTTGTCGTATCTGACACACCCACACACACACACATGCAAAGAATATAACACATACCCAACATCCACGTCTACCATTCAAAGCTGTGGGAAAACAAAGCTTTAGATTTTGTGTATGAAATATTTAACTGGGTAATGGTAACGCTACATGTCACTATCTTCGACCACCCGCCACCCAGGATCTCAGACAGTATTACGGTAAATCTGAGCAGTATAGTCGATTGGTACGTGGAAGCAAAATTTTCATATCTCGGGGTTTTCGGCGCTTATGTTCCTCTACATGCCTTACCATTATTCATACCCGATAGGCAAGCTTGTCGTGAGATTTCCAGGCAAACCATAATCGGTGGCATAAGCAAGGAACTTAAGGGATATTCTAAGAAGGTATGGCCACCTTTTCCTATTCATTTAAATTCCTATTCTTTGTTAGATTTCGGGCATGCTAAAGCTGAGGCAGCAGCCCTGGATGACTTGAAATTAGTTCATGTCGAATTCAAGAAGCACAATCCAAATAGGGTCGTAAGTAATCACTTAGCCAGTTGCGGGCTTAAAAGGTTTGAGCACGAAAATTCACCCTCGGATGAGATTTTCCGAGGCACGAGATCTTATGCTGAGGTTTTGGCCTGGATACAAGCCCTGGCGCCCGAAGAGAGGGCCGATGTTTTAAAATTCCAGGAACATCGGTAGAGTTGTCTTCCCCCAGTATTGCGGGGTGAGAATCCAATAATAGCAGAGGTGCAGCAAAAAGAAGCTGAAGGCTCCAAAGATTCAGCACCCAGACAAGAAGAACACCAAGACAGGGAAGAGCAAGCTGGGAGCCCAAAACCAGAAATGAAAACTCCCGATCCGCCAAAAAATTCGACTCCAGTTGCCACTCCAGGCCAATCAACTAAGCAAATCGGAGATCCCATCTCTTCCATTACTCCCTTACAGTCAACTAAAGGGAACATAGACGCAAGATGGATTTTCAATGAAGAATTGAGACCTATAAGGATGGAAGAGCTCCCTCCAAACGAGTTCTTTTTTGATAAAAAGAGAAAAGTTGTGGTAAAAAGAGAATTCTATCAAGAAGCAGGATCAACGGCCAAAAAATTTAAGGTGTTGACTGACGGGAAAGATATGAAGAAAGAAGAATTCACGACAGAAATAGCCAAAACATTAGGGGCGTTTGCTATGGCAAACCAATTTTCAGTCGGGGTTTTGAAAAATCAGCTGAAGCAAAAAAATCGCCTCATTAAAACCTTAGAAGTTAAACTAGCCACAACAGAGGACGTTGCCAAGGACCAGGCGAACACAGGAATAGAACAAGCAAGAATGGCCGATAAAAAGGAAATCGAGTTGCTCAAAGCTAAGCTCGAACAAGCAGAGCTGGTAGCTCAGACCAGTCAAATACAGGTAGGCCAGTAAAGAGACTTGATAGGGCAACTACAGGTTAGATTAGAGTTCGTCGAAAGCCAAGTTATAAATATCGGGATATTCCAGTCCCAGGCCATGGAGATTCGAAGCAGAGTTTCTGCAGCCCAACGAAGTTTACTTGCCAAGGTAGAGACGATTCGGGACAACTGCCTGCTTATTGATCAAGTATTGGAAAACTTATATGTCAGAGAGAGAGAAGTTGGAGCAGCTCGGGTTGCATTTCAAGACGCTATAATAGCTACAACAAACAGGGAATCGACAAATAGTTTCGAGTTTTCCATTTCGGAACAGACCCGAGGTAATATTTTGTTGAAAGAATGGGAATGCAACATATCAGAAGGCAAATTGCAAGCCAAGAAGGTAAGGAAATCCTGTGAAGAGGATTTCGGTTCTATAGATGGAAATTTGTTAGGCACTGATAGCGAGAGCAATGTTGAGACACTGAGCCAAAGGAATATAGCGAAACTCTCACTTGATATAAATGAGAAAGAAGAAAGAGATTCGGCCGAAGTTTCACAAGTAACTCTGACAGACATAGTTCAAATAGATAAATGGATTATTAAACCAAGTGTGTGATTGTGCACTATCGACACCCTAGACTGACAGATGGAAGAAAGGTTACCACAATTAGTCAAAGATTGTTATATTTTTTAGGCCAATTGTCAAGCGGAACCTTCTAGGCTGATATCTCGGCTGGTGGAAAAATGTGTCACTTGTACCGAGCATGCAAAGGGGCTGGCTACTGGTACCAAATAAAGACAGAGATAAAGAAATGAAACGATTGATCTCCTTCTTGTTGTAACTGAAAATCCTGGAACGATTGAGATTCCATCATATGTAAATCTGTATAAATATACAATAGAAGGAAGGAACAAGTGTTGGACCTTTTTGGGTCGATTGTAATAGAGATTTTATCCATCGAGAGTTAATACAAAGCAAATCCGAATATTCTCAATTCCATCACGACTGTGTTATGAGTTTGTTTCCTTGTATTTCATATTTCATTTCATTTCATATATATATCTGATGAATGCTTCGCTATAACTTAGTACAACCTCTACTATAGTGAATAAATTTTAGTTTTCTATATTGTTTACCGTTTTTCCTCTGTACCGGCGATCAATAGGTATAAGACCAGTGAACACTTTAGATTTCTATATATTTTTTATGCTTCATCAGGTATTTCTTTATCTTTTTCTTCCTCTGTTTACAAGTGAGATTCTCCCTTGATAGGAGCCTTACATGATAGACAACTTAATGTTTTCTTACACCTCATACATATTTATCAAAATATAACTCAGTTACGGGAAAGGGCCTTTGGTTTGCACCCTGTTTTCACTACTGGAGCTATAAACTCTCCTTTATACAACCGAAATTGAGACAACATCTAAAAAGTATTGAGATTTTCTTATCTTTTTGTTCCTCTATGACTGTCCATGTGACAAGACAGCCTAATATTGAACCCGGACTATCAGATCAAACACATATTGCCTTGAATCTTTTTTATACTATTATTAAAACAGCCACTACCCAGGTAGAACTTGAACGTTCGTGGGCAGCGATTGAAAGGGACATAAATATCCAAGAACAGTTGGAAGCTAGACAACAACATAGAAATCAACCCTAGCTTCCCTTGCCGAAGGTTGACATTTCTTCCTTCTCTATCCCTTACTCACTTTCGGATGCCTAGACATTGTACTTCTAAGCCTTAAGTACAGACTCTGGAACAACAGTAGCATTGAGACACATGGCAGCACAACAACAGGTTGACTGGGCAGATGACAGATCCATTCAGATGTTGATAATTGTCACTTTTCGGGCAAATGAAGAGGTGCCACGTGGCCCAAATGTGGGTTTCCACATGGCACCCTATCATTGGATGGTTGGTTAATATGTTTTGGAGCTCATGGGATTCGACCCCATGACCTCTTGGTATAACAATGTCTTGGGAAAGTTCCAATAACCAACACGCTGAAGGTGGTACTTGTTAATACAAACCCCCTTTGTAATATATAAAGTGCATTGTATATTATGTGGAGGCGGAAGGGGGGCGAGGCTAAGCCCCAGCCCGCAGACTTACCTTTTACATAGCACCATAGCTTTAAGGGCATGGGCTCCACTAGAGATGTAACCAAAGGCGCCACGTTTCAAAGACTTAAACCACCAACGCTTAGGACTCAGGTTATTCCACACAACCCGGAGCTAGAACCACAGGTTGGGTGTATACATAGGGCGTGGTCTTATCCAAATGTGTCAATGTGACTAGTTTGTTCGGGCTAGGGGCCAGTGCACATCCCTTTGGGATGGCGCTTGGCCACATCAGTTTCCATGTGACCGAGTTAAGGGGCGCGCGCCAGGGATTAGGGGGCTTATCCCTTTATTTTCCCAAAAGTGGATTATTTGACCATATATTAAGATTTTTTTTAATGATTTTATGCCTGTTATTGAAGATGTTTGGCCAAAATTGGGGGATATTGGGCCCTTTTTGAGGCCGGATATTGGGAGGAAGTTGGGAGATGATAACCAACTTCAGATCTATATAAACCATGCCTTCTTGAGGACATGGGAGGAGATTCATAGCAGTTTTATGCTGAAGATTTGCCAAGCCAAAGCCATTTTTATGCAGGGAAGCTATTGAGGAGCGCACCTTTGCAGGCCATTTCTGGGAGCTCTGGTCATCCGATTTGAGTGTTGTTTCTTCTGTTGGGTTCTTGAGATCTTATAGAACAAGACCTGATCAGTTTTGTAACCTTATGACACTACTGTGATATACTTATTGATCTTTGAACAGAAATAAGAAAGCATCACCCACTGAGACAAAGGCCCAAAGACGTAGACGAGATTGTCGAACTTTGTTATCACATTGGTGTTATGGTTTGCTTCTATTTTATGCTTCATTTCAGTTTTGTACATGTTTATATGGCTGTGATATATTCTCATATCTTCTTCCTCTTTCATTAAGATTCTTAATTGGTTAATTAACACATGCTTAATAACTCAACCATAGTCATTTAAAAAATCTTTTCAGATCATGCACATCCTAGGATTGGCCAAAAAATTGATTTTTGTAAGCAAAATGGATGATGCAGGGGTAAAAGAAGTGTTTGAGAAAGAAAATTGTAGGATGGTTCGAGGAGCAATGGTGTTGCTGAAGGGAGTTCAGATTATAACTCTATATAAGTTGCAAGGAAGCACTATTAGTGATGGGTGTAATAGTTCCATTGTTCTTGAGATTGGAACCGAAGAAGAAAAAACTCTTATAGTCTCTAGAGAAAAGGCTATGTTGTGGCATCAAAAATTGGGGCATACCAGAGAGAATGGATTTCAACTACTACATGGTAAAGGTATGGTTGAAGGCATGTCTAACTTCTCTACAGATTTTAATTTTTGTGAACATTGTGTATATGGGAAGCAAAATCGAGTAAGATTCCCTTCTGGTGCAATGAGGGAAGAGGGGATTTTACAGTTGGTGCACAGTGATGTGTTTGGACCTGTGTCGATTCCATCACTAGGAAAATATGTGTACTATGAATCATTTATTGATGACTTCTTGAGAAATACATGGATATATTTCCTCAGGAAGAAATCTGAAGTCTTTGACAGCTTTAAAGAGTTTAAGGCTCTTGTGGAAAATCAAAGAGAGAAAAGAATTAAGGCATTGAGAATGGATAATGGTGGAGAGTTCTGCAAAAATGAATTCGAAGACTTCTATAAGAAGTGTGGTATAGCAAGGCAGAATACTACTCCATATACATTTCAACAGAATGGAGTTGTAGAAAGGATGAACAGGACGCTGATGGAAAAAGCAAGGTGCATGCTTAGTGGTGTCGAGTTAGGACATGAATTATGGGCAGAGGCAGTGGGTACTACATGTTACCTGGTCAATCGATCACCCTCATCAGCACTGGATGACAAGACTTCACACAAGGTATGGACTGGTAAGAAACCCTCTCTCACACATCTCATGGTATTTGGTTGTGAGGCTTATGTCCATGCTCCAAAGGAAAACAAGAGTAAGCTAGATAAAAAGGCTGAAAAGTGTATCTTTATTGTGTATAAAGATGGTCTGAAATGTTATAAGCTTTGAAACCCATAAACTAAGAAGGTAATGTATAGTCGAGATGCGGTATTTAGAGAAATCAAAGATGTTGTCAAACAACAAGTCCTACCAAAGAAGGAAGAACCAGAGAAAATAGAGTTGAGTTAAAGGATGATGAATCAGACTCTACATAAGAACATGAATAAGAAGAAGAATATCATCATACTCCAGTATTGAAGAGATTGGTTTGGTAAAAAAGACAACCGGAAATGTATACTGCACCTTATTTTCGTTCAAATTTTGCTTTGTTTATTACTGATGATGATCCTAGAATTGTTAGGGAGGCAGTGGATTTAGATGATGTAAAACTCTAGAAAAGGACCATGGTTGAAGAAATGGAAGCCTTGGACGAGAATGAGGCTTGGGATCTAGTGGAGTTTCCAACTGGAAGAAATCTCATTGGCAACAAATGGGTGTTTAAAAAAAAGTTGAATGCCGAAGACAAAGTGGAGAAATACAAAGCTCGGTTGGTAGCAAAAGGTTATTCCCAGGTTGAGGGAATTGATTTTGGTGAAATTTTTTCTCTTGTTTCCAAGTTAACGTTTGTTAGATTTATTTTATGTGTTGTTGTTGCGTTTTATTTTGAAGTAGAATAGATGGATGTGAAGATACCATTCATACATGGGGATCTGGAAGAATAATTCTATATGAAGCAGCCATAAGGATTTGTTGTGAAGGGAAAGGATTTGGTATGCAATATGAAAAATTATTTGTATGGGTTAAAGCAATCACCAAGGATGTGGTATCAAAAATTTGATATTTATATGTTGGGACTTGTCTTCACAAGGAGCAAAGCGGATCACTGTGTGTATTTCAAATTAATAGGTGATCATCTCATTTATTTGGTCTTGTATGTGGATGATATGTTGTTGATAGGAAACAAAAATAAGATTATCCCGGATGTGAAAACTCAGTTGTCCTCTAAGTTTGACATGAAGGATCTTGGTGCTACAAATTTCATTTTGGGCACAAAAATTAAAATAGATCGCGCAAACATGAAACTCTGGTTAAATCAGAAGAAACATGTCGAGACAATATTGCAGAGGTTTAATATGCAAGAATGTAAACCGATCAAGGTTCCTATTCCCATGGGTGTAAAGTTGTCTGCGGAATAGTGTCCAAAGACACATAAAGAGGAAGAGGACATGTCTTGTGTTTCGTATGCGAGTGCAGTTAGCAGTTTGATGTATGCAATGGTATGTACTAAACCGGACATTGCACATGTAGTGGGAGTTTTGAGCAGAGATATGTCAAAACCAAGGAATGAACATTGGACAACAATACAGAGGGTTTTCAGGTATTTTTGTGGCACTACTATTTATGGATTGTGCTCTCAAGGAAGACCAATATTGGACAAAGTGTTGGACATACATGGCTTTGTGGATGCAGATTACGTTGGGGATCTAGATCATATAAGATCTATAAGCGGGTATGTGTTTAACCTGTTTGGAAGAGAAATCAATTGGATGAGCAAAATACAGTCTGTAGTGGCACTCTCAACTACAGAAGCTGAATACATGACAACCACTCATGCAAGCAAGGAAGCAATATGGTTACAGAGATTGTGTTAAGATATTGGATTGGTACAACAAGTTGTAAGAATAGATTGTGACAGTCAGAGTGCAATCTTCTTGGCAAAAAACTCGGCTTATCATTCAAAGACAAAACATATTGATGTTCAATATCACTTTATGAGAGACATGGTTGAAGACAAGAAGATGGACACTTTGGAGAATGTTGGAGATTCATTAACAAAATTTGTGAGCATTGAGAAGTTCTCTTGGTGTAGAGGATCTATGGGCATTGTTGCCTTAGATTGTTGACTATGTAATCCTGTAATCCCCTGCATGCAAAGAAAACAACAAGTGGGAGAATGTTGAGTATATGTTATATTATTTGCAAAATTGATCCCATGTATTTGATATGGGAGCAAAGGGAGTTTGGGGCACCCCCCAACCGAGAGGGTTCGAAGGAGCCCTTGAGAAAAACAAATTGGTCCATTTTTTGCATTTTTTTGGCGGTTTTTGGCACATGGTTTTTCCCGATGGTTTTCTATTCTGATTAAAGAATTAAGGTTGTTGACTAATCCGGGTCAATGGATTAGGGGTTTGGATGTTGTTGTTGCGTGTTTTCCTGTTTTGGGTTTTGAGGGTAAAAATCCATGTGTAAAGTGTGTGTGCAATTGTATCTTTTATGTTTTTATTAAGTAATTTATTGTACAAGGTTAAAATCTACATACTCTACATCACCTTAAAACTATTAAATCCTTTGTATATAAATAAATAAACAACAATTAAAATAAAAATTTAATAAATTGAAATTTTAATAACAACATATTTGTTTCATATAGAATGTATTTTAATTATTACAAATTATAAACCACAAAAGAAAATTTTATAATAATAATAATAATCTAATTTTAAAGTCACTCCAAGCCAGGCATCAAATTGGTGTATGAGACCCCTTGTTTGTGGGTCAAGGGGCCCTACTTTTTCGATAGAACATGTCACTTTAGAGAATTGAACCTAGGTATGGGGCACAACACCCTTCAACACAAACCACAGTGGCTAAATCCAATTGACAAAATCATTAAATCCTTTATATATAAATAAATAAATAAACCATAATTAAAATAAAAATTTAATATATTGAAATTTTAATAACATATTATTTCATATAGAATGTATTTTAATAACAACTTATGACGAATTTTATATTTTTTTATTATTTTATAAACCAACAAAACAACATTTTATAATAATAATAATCTAATTTCAAAATCATTATTAAGTTAGAAATCAAATTGGTATATGAAACCTCTTATAGGTCAAAGCACCTTTTCAGTCAAGCTATTTGATTTGACTACTAAACTTTAAAAAAATATACATATAATTAATATTTAAATAATATTAATTTTAAAAAATATACTTATTACAACAGTTTAACTGTGATCCAACAATGATGGGAAAATCTAGGAATATAAAAGCCCTAAATTGATCCAATCATGATGGAAAAAGATCTAATAATGATTGAAAAATCTAGGAAGAAAAAAGCCCTAGATTGATCCAATCGTGATGGAAAAATCTAGTGGAAAAATCTAGGGAAGAAGAAAGAAAGCCCGGGAACATTTTTCCCAAACACTTACAACACTTGCATATTCCACAATTCCAAAGCTGCCTGCGTAAGCATTGCCATAGTCTGGTGCATTGCCCCGGACATCTGCCTCACGAGGTCATTACATGTAAACTTCACTGAACCAAATCAAGTTCGATTTTAAAGCCTTATAAATTTCTCCAAAAACATCTCTTTACAAGCTTTTATAGGGTCCCATTGTAATATTACGGAGCTCCACTGCCTCCTTCCACTGCAGAGACTCAACCCAAATTATCTAGCTTCCTCTCTGTGTCAGCAGCTTTGGCTGTGTCATATGATGCATGCAGCCCAAAGAAGATGTAATACAATAGTATTATGCCAGTCCAAACAGCAAATCTGATGAAGGAATCCTTATCTATGGAACCCAAAAGAAAAATGTTTATGGCAATGGATAGAACTGGTATCCAAGGCACCAATGGCACCCCCCACAGAGTTGGCGTTCTAGCCAGTGGAACAAACAGCCTTAATCCCAATGTACCCAGAAACAATAAAGGCACCGTTATTACATAGCCAATCCACCCATCACTCCTAGCCCAGTATACAGCAGTGGCAACTGAGGATACAAGGATTATAGTCAGAAAGAAGATCAGTTTTCTCTGATTTTCAAAGCTTGTTTCGCCCGAAACGTAGTATCTCCTCACAAGTAGTGCTATGGCTACTAGACTGAATATGAACAAGGTGCTGATGGATAGCAAGTTGGCGAGGACATCTAGGCTCGTGAAAAATGCTATAACTGCTGTGGCAATGACCATTATGGCAGTTGCATTGATTGGAGTTCCTGTTTTTTCATGCACCAATGCAAACCATGGCGGGAACATATGTGTCCTTGCAATGTGGGTCAGATACCGGGCTTGGCCTACAACACTCACCATTAGGACAGTGGTCATGCCCTCAAGGGCTCCTAAGGCTACTATGTACTTAGCCCAATTCATTCCTACTTTTTCGAAAACAACACTGTATGCAGCATCAGGATCAATGGTTTTGTAGTTTTGCATCAGGCATAAAGTCAGAGCCATGAGACAGTAGACTGTTATGATGACCACCATGGATCCAACTAGTCCAATAGGAATGTCCTTTGCAGGATTTTTAGTCTCTTCTGCCATTGTTGCAACTGCATCGAAGCCAACATATGCAAAAAAGAGAACTGCAGCTGATGTGAAAACACCCCTCACTCCATAAGGCATGAAGTCTGAGTAGTTTGATGTTTTTGCGTGCGTTAGCCCGGCAATGATGATGAACACAAGGATCGCAACATGAATTACAGAGGCGATGGCGTTTATTCTGGATGTAACTTTGGTGCTCCTTATGGCGACAATGCCTGTTATGAAGAGGACGGCAACAGCTATCGGGTCCAAGTCACTGAAATTATGTGCTAAGTTTGTATGAATGCGAAAAGCATTAGATGAGCGATTACATAGTGTGGCGAAGTAGGATGTCCATGACCTTGCAACTGCTGCTCCACCAATGACGTATTCTAATAGGATGTTACCTGCTCCTATGAATGCCACAAAATCTCCCAATTCCACTCTGAGATAGGCAAATGAACCACCTGCAAAATCAACATAAGTGAATAATTGAGGGAATATTTAGATATTTGAGACGACAGCTGACAAACTTCCTGCCTGATACTTCTACACTAGTGAGGACTACACAGATGGCTGAAACAGAGTATAATAAATAAAATTATCCCTTTCTTAACAATACCAAGAAACCAACATACATAGTTCCAACCTGCACATTTATCATTCTTGTTAGTTAAGGGTAGATATTTATTAGGAGCTCTAAGAAGACATAACCCAGAATGTGGAATCGGGTGATGCACTATACCCATAACCCTGTGGGATAAATGAAAATACAAGATGTGCAACATGATTGAAGTTGAGGATGAGCAACACAGGTATTGTATAGTACTGGGCTTTCAACAACATACGA
>ML806219.1:145675-164748 GCA_009831015.1 Picea engelmannii | reverse complement strand
AAAATGTGCAATCTGCACTGGATTCCATAAATGCATTTTTTTTGCAAGTAGGTAAAATTAGTGGTTACTATTTGGAATGGAAGGCAATGGATAATATAGTTTTCTTAATAATAACAATAATTTAATTTTAAAGTTACCATTAAACCAAACATTTAATTGGTGTTTAAGATTCTCTTGTTTGTGGTATCAGAAACGCTCTCTATACAGAGATTTGATTTCTAAAATTGATGGAGGTGTACACACCTTAACTTCCTCTAAATTTGAATCTATAATCTTTCAAAAGAAAAGACACTTTCTTAACCATTAAACTCGTTCTAAAAATCAAAATTATTCATAGTTAATAACTATATTTAAGTGAATATATCTGAATAAACAATGAACATAAAACAGAAAAGAACAGATTATAATATTAAGCTAAATTTTAATCAAGTAACTAACAAAAATTTAAATGAATAAAAATGATATTTAAACCAGTAAACATGAGAAGCTATTTAAGTCAGTGAAAATGATTATAAAAATATATTAGATTTAATTTAAATCAGTAAGAATAATTATACAATGTTTATTTAAATCTGTTAAAAATGATTGAAATCTGTAATTAAAGGTTTATTACTTTGTAGAGAAGGGTTTTTTTTAATATATATCTATATCTATATATATAATTTTTAATGTTTTATAATGTATTATTTTGTAGAAAATGGTTTCATTTTTCATATATATATAAAAATATATATAATAATAAAAAAATAGAATAATAAAATTTTAGTGTTTTATAATAGCTTTTACTATTATAAAATTTTGTTTATTTTGTTTTTATATTGATTGTGAAGATTATATAAAAAAAAACAATAGAATAATAAAATTTGAGTGTTTTACAATAGCTTTTACTATTATAATTTTTTTTATTTATTTATTATTATTATATATTGATTGTGAAGTTTATGTCACAATATATAAGTTTTAATATAGGTAGTGACATTTTTATTAATATAATGGTTAATTGGTGATAGGTGTTCTATCTTCTTTTCTTTCTTCTTGTGCTTTGTCACTGTGAATGTGTTGAGTCCATGAGATGGAATGGTCATTTACGACACCAAAATTTATGCTATGTGCATCAATTTCTATAGAGAATAAAGATAAAAGTTATGATAATGAAAGATAGCGTGAAATAGCATGACCCAAAGCTTTGCATCAAGGGTTAGCAATTTCTATAGAGAATAAAGATAAAAGTTATGGTAATGAAATATAGTGTGAAATGACATGACTCAAAGCTTTGCATCAAGGGTTAGCTATGCTTTTGACTCTACTCTCAACCATGTATTTATTTCCTACATTTTCTCAACCAACCTTGTTGTATCTCTCACTAGATCCTCTTGAAACATCGATTCTCAATGTATGATATGCAAATTCAACCTCTCTCTTATTTGCAAGTATAATGCATAGTGTAGGAGAAAGTATTGTCTAGTGTCTACCTCCTTGTTTCCGCATACTCGACATAACCTTTCTTCCCCCAGCTCCTTTGGTTGTTTCCATCTCCCTGTTTCACATCTCACTTTGTTTGTGTAAGTTCTTACTTGCATTATTATCTTTTTTTCATGTCATGGGATGTTAAGCTTCAAGTAATTTTGCACTTTCATCTCTTCCTATATGTTGAAGGTGTCTATGTAACATTGTTGTTTTTTGTTGGCATGTTTTCTTCATTTTCCCTTCCTACAACATTCGTGTACATAACTTTTAAACACATTTTTATCTGACGGTCATCTTTCTTCTTCTATATCACACTCCTCAAACCATTTCATGCACTCTCTATCCTATGGTTTTTTCCTTCTTTTTAGGTCATCTTAACTAGTTTTTGCTAGAATCCTATAGTTGCCCATACTTACCTTTTTGTCTTTATAAAGAGTCAATTTGGCATAGAATCAATTTAGCTGGCATGAAACACTAGCTGAAAAGTAATACATTGAAATCGGCATAAAGCACAATTTTTTATTGTAGCACTTGATTGTCTCAAAGGTTGAAATGATAAAATCACACCATCATCATCAACCACCACAATGGTGAAAAATTAAGGTTGATAGTTAATATCCTTATATTTCCTTAACCGTGGCATTCCAAGGATCTCAGAATAACTTACCATTAGAGTCTTAATCTCAAGGCTAGCACAATTCAAATTAAATATTATATTGCAGAACCTTATTCATGGTATATATAGTTAGCATAAATTAATCTAAAAGCAAGCTTGAAATGTACTTTGAGATTCAACGTTGAATTGTAGATTGTTATTCAATATTTACTACAAATTAATCATTTTGAGTGCATAAAGTGTTGAAGTGTGTTGGTTGTCAAAGTGTACACACTTATGCTGGAACTTTATGTGTGTAGCAAGAATTTGGTTTGTTAAGCAATGTAGAAGTTTTTCAATATGGAGAGATTCCCTTTGACATTGATAAGATGGCATGAAGGGCAGTGACCCTTAGACTATTTCATGGGTGTTCTGCTTTGTGATTGGAGGAGGCCAATGCACACAAGATATGAACTTTTTGATTTATGTGAGGTTGTGTGTCAAATAATAGATGATTGTTGGCATAATTAACTTTAATGACCCATTTACATATCTATTTACATCATATGTTCATCTTAACTTAGATCTATTAAACACCAAGAGAAATCTAAAACAAACAAAAGCTTGAACTTCTTGGTACTTAAAAATCATAATTAAAATAGTTTATTCTATGTTACTATTATTATTATGGTTGTTTTTATATATTCTCTTTTTGTTATTTTGGTCTTTTCCAAGTTAATTTTTCATTTAGTTTAGTTTAGTTTATGGAGTGAGTTAAAAAATGATTAAACTCAATCTTTTAGGTAAGTTCATTTTTTCCAAGTGTGTAAATTTTTTTGTTATTATGAATTTTAGTGATTTGGATCATATTAAAATAAACCAAAACCCTCTAATCTAAATTCTCATTATTAGATGGAACAATGAATTTTTACACAATTTGTTAAATTTGAAGAAGTTTTAACAAAAATAAATGGATTTATCGATTTATTAATTTACTCTTTAATTCATTAACTTTACATTACACAAATCAATTGAATTTAGTGTAAGTGATTGAGTGAAGAAGTGTTATTCTTCATATGTAAATTCAATTGGGACAAATAACCTATTGAATTTTTAATAAGTGTATTAATAAAAATAATAATAATAATAATTCAAATTCAATTAATATTAAATACCATCTTTTAAATTTTATATATATATATATTTCAAAATGAATATGTAAAATATTAATAATTACGATGAATGTTTTTAATGAAGAGTAAGAGTAATTAATGAAGAGTGAGAGTAAATGTGTAAAAACTTTACAATAAAAAAAAAGCAAAGAAAGATATATTTTATAAGACATGGAAATATGTGTGAGTGATCTTCATAGTTGTTGTATTGGCCAAGTGTGAGTGATTCTCATAGTAGTTGTATTGGCCAACTTACACTCAAGTCCATGTATCAAGTTGTTGACCTTCCCTTCCTACATATGGACAAGAACTTCCCCACATGTGATCACTATGGACACTAAAGCTGACAAAAACATCAAATACCATGACATGCATTGAAAAATAAAGGTGAGAAATTTTCCAAAGCAATCATAAACCATGAAGCTTAGTTTTCAACCTATTAACGTTGTATTTGAATATTTAATTCAAAGTATGAAAATAGCACATTTAACCTATCTAAGTTATACCTAAATATCTATATTCAAGAATGAAATGACAAAGGTTTAAACCTTAAGGTAACAAATTTCTTTCAAAAGCTTCTATTTTAGTGTCAAAGATTCATATTCTTACCATCGAAGACATTAAATTTTAGATTTTTATTAAAAAGAGAATTAAGTTTTTTGATAAAATAATTTTAAAATAGTTATGTTTTTAAATATTATGGAGTAAATTAAATATTGAGAAAATTTAATTTCTTTCTTATTTAATTTTTGTAAATGTGAAAACAATTTTATTAAAAGTTTTAATTTTATTTGATTTATAGAAATTTTATGATAAAATTTTATGTTCAGAAATTTGAATGACAAATTTAATGACAAGTACTACATGCACACTAAATTATGTGTTCTTCATGCACTAGTCTATTTATCAATGATAAAATTTTATGTTTAGAAATTTGAATGACAAATTTAATGACAAGTAYTACAGGCACACTAAGCTACRTGTTCTTCATGCACTAGTCTATTTATCAAGGTAGAAATTTTAATGACAAGTACCACAAGCACACTAAGCCATGTGTTCTTCATGCACTAGCCCATCTACCAAGGTAGAGCAATTAACACAACGAGACTCGAGGCTCTCTTGCACATGCTCTCATTGACGAGGATGGAAGGTAATGAACATCCTCGTTTATTTCTCCATAAACAAGGTCGAGCAATGGCCAAATTGATCTTTGTTTGATGGGAGGCAAGTCGACAACCCTACTCCTTTTAATTCCATTTGGCTCTATCCCTAAATTCCAAGTTGGTTGGTTTTATCTTCATTTTGTTTGTAAGTTTTTTGTTGAGTATGGACGCACATGTTAGCATTGTATTCCTCTCTGGATATGGTCATTATAATCTCAACTTTGAGTTCTTGAGGGAAGTTGTTACAATCGATACAAAATTGGGATCGGAATCCCCTTCTAATAGGCCTATACTTATATATCTTACACATTTCCAATAGGCCTATATATCTTACACATTTCCAATAGGCCTATACTTATTCATATATAAGTATAGAGAAAAATCTCATCTTTTGTTTCTAGGAGCATTCTTGGTTATTTGGTAATCCCAAGAATTAAATCTTGGTGTTCAAGTCAATGGTGGTTTTACTTTAGTTTTTTCTCTGTTGGATATATTTGGTCAATAGATTGGTGGTCCTTGTTTCCAACGCAATCTTCATTGGTTATAGGAAGTGTAATTCTATCTTTGAGTTTTCTACAAGGGGTGAAGAGATTGTACTTTGTCCCCCTTTAGTTTTAAGTCGTGGAGCAGAGTGTTGTTTGCTCGTTAATAAGGGAATTTTCATTCTGGATTGTGTCAAATTTCCTTAGGTACATCTTGTTTCAAGTATGTGGGTCTACTATTTTGAAAAGAGCCATCACTCTATTCTACAGATATAAGATCAAGCATCCACCATGGATCATCACGACCTGCAAGAGCTAAGTAATATCTTAACAACTCATGAAGAAATGACTCAGGGAAATAGAGCATTTATTTTTACTCTCATCACCAAATTCAATGAATATGAGCATCAGTGTATCTCACAAATTTCAAAGATTATGAGCATCCTAGTACAAGTCAAACAACATTGGGTCATTCTCGAGGGGAAATGCAACTTTCTAAAATCTATGATTGAGAATTTGAACAAATAAGCTCAATTAGTGGACTCTAACCAACGTATGTCAGAACAAGGTGAACATAAGGACGAAAACACCATCATTTAATTAATGGAAGGCATGGAAATTAGAGAACAAGAGCCATAATATGCAATTATATGCCTATAATAGGTTGCAAGTCATCACTCCTTTTATTAATCTATGTTTTTTAAATTCATTAATATCTTAAGAGCCTTTTACAAGATATATAGCAATAGGAAAATCTGGGAAATGTTTCCAGCAAATATTAGAAAACTATGTAATTTGATCTTAATATGTGCAAAAACTATGAAGCATGAAGACAATATGCATGTTTAAAGAGTATTGTTAGCCTAGCTACAACCATTTTTGCTCATATAAATTACTCATTTCTTGTTATTAAATAATAAGAATAATAAATATAGAATTAATCACAAGGACAAATTTATGACATCATAAGTGGCTCCCTTTATTAACTCATAATTGGTTAATAAAATTATAAACATTGCTATTACAATAATATACTCATTAAGAACTATCACCATTATGATAATATACTCATTAAGACCATTATGATAATATACTCGTGAAGAATTCAACATGTTATTGATTGGAATTAAACCATGATAAAAGAATAACATCATTCTTCTACTTAAATATAAACATATATATCAAAAACATCATAACAATAAAACCAAAATTGTTAGATAAATCCCTTATCTCAATTACATCATAATTATTCCTTAATTTATACATTATAAAGAATAAAATAATTTAATATATAAGAACATATCTCTAAGGATTATTAGTTATATATAATTAAAATTTAAAGCGAATAATATTTAGTTATAAGATCTAACTTACACGAAGGATATGAATCAAGTTGACCTTCCTACATATAGAGCGGAACTTCTCCACATGTGATTACTTCTCCACATGTGATCACTATGGACAATAACGCTGACAAAAACATACATGCATTGAAAAAAATAAAGGTGGGAAATTTTCCAAAGCAATCATAAACCATCCAACTTAGTTTTCAACCTATCGAAGCTGTATTTGAATATTTAATTCTAAGTATGAAAATACCACATTTAACTTATCTAAGTTGTTCATTAATATCTAAATTCAAGAATGAAATGAAAAAGCTTTAAACATTAAGGAAACCAAAATGCTTTTATTTTAGTTTTGTAATGTCAAAGATTCTTATTCTTAGCATCGAAATACTAAATTTTATATTCTTATTAAAAAGAGAATTAAGTTTTTTTAAATAATTAAAATATATATAATTAAAAAAAAATTGTGTTTTAAAATAATATGGAGTAAATTAAATGTGGAACAAAATTCCCTCATAAATTTAATGACAAGTACCACAATTACACTAAGTCATGTGTTCTTTATGCACTAACTTATTTGTAATTAAGGTAGAGTGATTAACATGATGAGACCCAAGGTTTCCTTGCACATGTTTTTATTGACGTAGATGGAGAGTAATGAATATTTTGGTTTAGTTCTTCATAAACAAGGTGGGACAATGGTGAAATTGATATTTGTTTGATGGGAGGAAAGTCGATAACCCCGCTCCTATGAACTCCATTTGGCTCTAGCACTAAATTCCAAGCTGGTCGGTTCCTCTTTTTTTTGCTAGCATCTTTGTTACATGTGGGACTAGCCTGTATTCCTCTCTGGATATGGTCATTATAGTCTTAACTTTGAATTCTCAAGGAAAGTTGTTTTGGTTCTAAAGCTTTCGTTCTCTCTTGTGGGTTGGGAGCATTCCTAGTTTTTTTTTTCCCATAGAAAAAAATCATAATATTCAAAAAATAGAATGCACATGTTACAATTGATACAAAATTGAGATTAGAGTCCCCTCCAAAGTATCTTGTTAGCATTTCCAAATGCCTCTGCCCACTATTAATAAAGTCTGATATATATACCTTACACATTTCCAATAGGCCTATACTTACTCAGATATAAGTACATAGTAAACTCTCATCTTCTATTTCTAGGAGCATTCTTGGTTATTTGGTAATCCCAAGAATTCAATCTTGGTTTCAAGGTCGATGGTGGTTTTACTTCAGTTTTTATCTATTGGATATATATGGTCAATAGATTAGTGGCCAATGTTTCCAACACATTCTTATTTGGTTATAGGAAGTCTAATTATATCTTTGAGTTTTTTTTGGAAGGGGTGAAGGGACTGCACTTTTTTCCCCTTCACTTTCAAGCCATGGAGCATAGTGTTGTTTGCTCATTAATAAGGGTATTTTCATTATGGATTGTGTCAAATTTCTTTAGGTATTCCTTCTTTCAAGTTTGTGGGTCTACTATTTAGAAAAGAGCTATCACTCTGTTCTATAGATAGAAGATCTCATCCACCATGGATCATTGTGACCCGCAAGAGCTAAGTAAGATCTTAAGAACCCATGAAGAAATGGCTAAGGGAAATAGAGCATCTATTTTTACCCTCATCACCAAATTTAATGAATATGAGCATTAACGTATCTCACAAATTGCAGAGATTGTGAACACCCTAGTGCAATTCAAACAACAATAGATCATTCTCGAGGGAAAATGCAACTTTCTAAAATCTATGGTTGAGAATATGAACAAAGAAGCTCAATTAGTGGCCTCTAAACAACGCATGTCAGAACAAGGTGAACATAAGAATGAAAACATCACCATGCAATTGATGGAAGACATGGAAATTAAAGAACAAGAGTCATAGCATACAATTATAATCCTAGAAGAGGTTGCAAGACATCGCTCCTTTTATTGTTCTATGTTTTTTAAAGTTATTAGTATCTTAAGAGTCTTTGACGAGATATATAACAGTAGGAAAATCTGGGAAATTTTTCCAGCACATATTAGAAAACTCTGTAATTTGATCTCAATATGTGCAAACGATATGAAACATGAAGACAATATGTATGTTTAAAGAGTATTGTTAGCCTAGCTACAACCATTTTTGCTAATATAAATTACCTAGTTCTTATTATTTAAAAAAATAATAATCTAATTTTAAGGTCACAACCAAGCCCGACACCAAATCGGTGTATGAGACCTCCTTGTTTGTGGAACAAGGGACCCCCTCCTTGTAGCAATTTGACTGCTAAATTCTACGGAGGAATAAATACCCTACCCCCTCTGGATTTGAACCTTGATGGGGAGGATAACATATACTCATTAAGAACTCAACATATTACTTGCTCAAATTGAACCTTTATGGAGAGTATAACATCATTCCTCCACTTAGATATAAACTTATATATCAAAAACATCATAACAATAATAGATACATAATCAATCATAACCACAAAGTTATAACATCATATGTGACTCCCTTTATTAACTCATAATTGGTTATATATATTAGAAACATTACCATTATAATAGTATACTCATTAAGAGCTCAACATATTATTTGTTGGAATTGAACCTTGATGAGGAATATGCATCATTTCTCCACTTAAATATAAACTTATATATCAAAAACATCATAACAATAACACTAAGATTATAATCATTATAACACTAAAATTGTTATCATCATAATTATTTCTTACCTAAATACGTTATCTAAATTATATCATAATTATTCCTTATCTAAATTATATCATAATTATTCCTTGACTTGTACAGTATAATTATTATCATTATAACACTAAAATTGTTATCATTATAATTATTTCTTACATAATACCTTATCTAAATTTTATCATAATTATTCACTTATACATTATAAAAGATAATATAATTTAACATATAAATCTTTAATCATTATATCTATATAATTAAATTTTAAAATATTTTATTATATTATAATTAATATATTTTATATTATTTTAATAAAATGAAGATTTACACTTTTACATTTAAATCATTAAAAAATTCCTTTCTTGACAACATGAAACTTGCAAAACCAATGACCTTGTCACCATAGGACCCTACTTGCAAGATTCTCCAATTGTAAGATTATCTCGTATATAATTAAAATTTAAAATATTTTATTATATTAATATATTTTATATTATTTAAAAAAAATTAAGATATGCAATTTCACATTAAATACTTTTAAAAATTCATTCCTTAAGGACCCAAAAACTTGCAAAACCAAAGACTCTTGTGACCACATGACCCTACTTGCAAGATTCTCCTCTCCTCTTACTTGTAAGATTCTCATTGTGAATATCCCAATATCCTATCATAGTGTTTCACATTGTTAGATTATAATAAATATTTTTAAGATATTTTGAATGAGTTTCTTAGCTTATTTTATTTTATGGCTAAGAGTTCAATCATTTTGATAATTTTAAAGTATAGTCAAAGTATCAATAGCCATGTGTTGAAAGTTTCAAGGTTACTTTTAGAAGGGCAAGGCAAGTGTACATTATTTTAAAAGGAAAGGTAATGATTGTTTAAGAATATTTAAAATAATATGATTATAATAATAAAAAGATTACGTATGATTAGGTCAACCATTTATAAATAGTTTATTAAAAATAATATATTATAAAATGGGATTTTAATTTAGGGAATGCAACAATTTTCTTCATAATCACTTGAATAATACTCAATTGAAAAATTTACACTTATATCAATGTGTTTATTATTTATTATTATTATTTTAAAATAATGATAAATAATAAACATAATATTATTATTTATTATTATTATAGGAAAGGTAATGATTGTTTAAGAATATTTAAACTAATATGATTATAATAATAAAAAGATTACGTATGATTAGGTCAACCATTTATAAATAGTTTATTAAAAATAATATATTATAAAATGGGATTTAAATTTAGGTAACGCAACAATTTTCTTCATAATCACTTGAATAATACTCAATTGACAAATTTACACTTATATCAATGTGTTTATTATTTATTATTATAGATGAAGACAAAAATTTACTTAATAAATATTTTATAACTTTTTATTTATAAGATTTCAATTGACTAATTTACACTTATATCAATGTGTTTATAATTTATTATTATAGATGAATACAAAATTTTACTTAATAAATATTTTATTTATAAGATTTCATTATATTTGATTTATGGTATCTATTAATTTATACATATTTATTAAATTCAATTTTTGTCAATTAATTGTGTTAATTTATACTTAAATTAGGGTTATATTAGGGTATTAATATATTTATAATTTCTTATTTATAAGATGATATTATATTTAATTCATGTTATTATTAACATTTATTTATTAACTTTAATAGTATTTTTTAGATTTTGTTTATGTTTATTTATTTGATATATTATAGATTCATAATTGAAATGCGTTCTATGAACTAACATAGATGAAATGTGTTCTATGAACTAACATAGATCTATTTTAGACAATACCTTGTTTTTATTGGAATGATTATATAGAAGTTCTTTAAATGCTAAAACCACCATAAGTCTCAAAAGTTAAAAACAACAATTGAACTTGGCCAATTGCAAATACTAACTTTTTTTTTATCGAAGAAAAACCTCTTAACTATAATTAAGAGTTTATCATTCATGTGAAAATAATATATTCATTTTGATTAGTATGGGGAAACAACAATTGAACCATGGCAAGTGCAAAAGCTAACTTGTTTTCTTTTAATCGAAGAGAAACCTCTTAACTATAATTATTAGTTTATCATTCATGTGAAAAAAATATCTTCATTTTGAATGGTAAGGGAGAAGAGAATAAATATTTGTACCATTCATTCCAAAGAGAATTGATAAACACAAAATTGATAAACACGTAAGAAAATGTAAAATGCATGCAATCAATATACCAATAATGTTGATGTTCAAGGAATGTGTCATATTTGTAGAAAAGTCTTAGTGTACATTTGCAAAAAGGTCAATATTTCTCTAAAAAAAGATACAGTTTATACAATTAGTCATTCCATCACCATGGTTTTCCTGATGAGAAATTATTAGGCATGCCACTATCTTTTTAGAGATTAGATGGATATGAAGCACACACATTAAGTAAATAATAAACCACATCAATCACTTAATTGGTGAACTTATTTGAAATGGTATCATCACATTTTTGTTTCCCCCATGTTAACATTCTTAAACACCCACTTAAAAAAGCATGTAGTGGACAAAAAACTTAGCTACTTCAATGTCCATTAGATACCACCAAACATACTAATTTGTAAAACAAATTACTTGTACTCCATTACAATTGAGGTGATAAGAATCCCCATTAGTGACAACAAATGAGTTTAAAACTACATAATCACTAACAAAACATTGAGATTGAATATATCACAACACAATATTGAATTAAAGTGTATCATTACACAACATTGAGGTGTGCCACTAAGAATGATGTTAGCATAATTTCAAAACAATCCAAAGTATCACGACACCCTATAACTAACTCACTCTATTCAATGGACGTTAATAAAAACAAAGACTCTTCTTATCAAAATACAATGAGTCTATCCTATAGCGTCCTTATCAATATCTTTAAAAGCAAGGGCCTTAACAAGCTTAGCTAGCAAATTGGTGTGTTCCTTGAAGGGAGATTCTGAGAACAAAGTCTCCCTCCACAAATCGGGTGTTAAAAATCCATAAGTCTCCAATAAGTACTCAAAGTTTGCTTGCAAACTAATAATAAAATCAACATGTGTGGAATCAATATGGAAATATGTGTTATCATAAATATAAATATCACACTATAGATTTAATGAAACTCCTAGAGCCATGCAAATATAAAAGAATTAATAAATGCAAACATTTGTATTGATAATTATACATCACTATTAGAGAGCTCCATAGCAAACAAATCAACATTACTACCAAAACTTAGTGTAACTTTTTTCTATTATATTCATGTTAACAACTACCACTTCACTTTCCTAGCTTTAACTAAAAGATTTTTTTTTCCAAGAAAAACCTCATGGGGAAACCCAAGGAATACTTCCCCACATTTGTTGATAGCATCCCTAGTCAACCCATTGATGTAGACTAGTGAACCTCCCCCAAGTGGAATAAAATTGGGCACATGTTGACATGGAACTAGACAAGTTCCCAACAATATTGGGAACAATTGATTGAGATAATCCCTTGAGCTAAAAGAGAATTACCTAAAAACAAGTACACCTTCCGAAGGGTTCATTTATGAGAACCATCCTAACTTTTCATATTTAGAATGATTAATATCCTAATTAAGTAGGGATACAATCTAAATAATGGTCCATTTGTTTCTTTCTAATTCAACATATGCACATGAACCAAAATATTGTTACTATCTTGTATATTGGATTCCAATGGCTGGCTTCAAATGCTCATAAAAAAGTCTTATTTTGTTGCGTTTAGATAAACAAAAAGAGGAATTGAACAAAAAATCTAGCCTAAAACTTTTGTAGGGACAATAAGAATTGGACATACAAAAATACTTGCATTAAAGCAATGCAACCTCCAAGAATATATTGGTTAATCATTTGAATCATTGATTCAATCAATCAATGTTGTAAATAATACACACACACACAATCAATCAATATATTATTTTCTCTATTCAATCTATGCATGCAAAGTATGAAGATGCATACAATCTATATAGTTTGTGACACATGAAGCTTGGCTTCTAAAATTTCCTCTAATGATTTCTATACCCAATTCTATGTTCCTATGGTGTGTTCGACAACACAGGTATTCCAACAGAGGACGAACACCTTCAGTAACCACTCACATAACCAGATCAAAGATCAACACACCGATGTTTTCACATGGTAAAACCCCTACGAGGAAACATCCACGACCCCAACCAATGCAGCCACTTGAAGCAGTTTATTAATGCAAAAGAAAAAAATTACAGAGAGATTTTACAAGAGAGTTTCTCACAATCGATTGTCGACAAATGACCTTCCATTCTCTTTAAATAGAGATCATGGACCAATCGGGTGTTAAGCCATGGATCAATGGCCGTTAAGATTGAGGAGAGTATGAACCGTCAGATCACTCTATGTCGGGAACATATCGTGATCATCGGATTTCCTAACTACAAACGCATATTAATGAATACTAAAGAAACACACTTTTGCCTAATGACACATTAGACCAAGTAGATCTTAACTAACTCCTAAGTGTCTAAATATCCTAACACCCCCCCTTAAGAACAACTTGGGATAGGATTGAAGGATTTACAATGGTGACACAATAGGAGAAGGAAGGAGGCATTAGAGCCTATCCCCCCTTAATGACAACTTCCTAAACTCCTAACATAGATTGAAGTTTTGAAAACTTCGCTTCTGTAAGAGACTTTGTGAAAATGTCTGCAACTTGATCTTTTGTAGGGCAAAAGAGCACTTCAATAACTTGATCATGAATGAGCTTTCTGATGAAGTGCATGTGTATCTCGATGTGTTTGCTACGCTGATGTTGAACTGGGTCTTTGGCGAGCTAGATGGAACTTTGATTATCGCACCAAAGGCTGGTTGGATGCTGCTGCTGGAATCCAGACTCTGAAAGGATCTATCGAAGCCACAAGGCTTCCTGACTTGCATTTACCACTACTCGGTACTTTGATTCTACTGAAGAAAGTGCAATAGCCTATTGTTTCTTACGGGCCCAAGTGACAGGTCTTGAACTAAGGTTGAAAACATAACCTGCAGTAGACTTCTGATCATCAGGGTCACCGGCCCAATCTGAATCAGTGAAACCAACCAATAAAGGAGTCCCCCCTGAACTATAATGGATCTCGAACTGAACTATACCACGAACATAGCGAAGTATCCTTTTAGCTGCTTTCCAATGGCTTCCATGGGGTGTTTTCATATACCAGGCATCAATACCAACAACAAAGGAAAGATCAGGATGGGTATGAGTCAAGTATAAGAGGCTACCAACTAATTGACGGTACAGGGTGGCATCAACTTCAAGAGAAGTACGGGTGGCAGTAAGCTTGACTCCAGACTAGAAGGGAGAAGCGGTTGGTTTACAATCGTCCATGTGAAAGCGACGAAGAAGGTCACAAGCATACTTAGACTAGGAAAGAAAAATTCCTTCATTGGTTTGCAAAACTTGGAGGCCAAGGAAATAGTGCAAAAAACCTAAGTCTGTCATTTCAAATTTCTTCTTAAGGCTAGTTTTCACATGGTTTAAATTTTTTGAGTCACTACCAGTAAGGATAAGGTCATCAACATAAAGGACAAGGATTATGAGATGGCTTCCTACTTTCTTGGTATAGACATTAGGATCAGAATGGCATCTAGAGAATCCAGTGAAAATAAGAAAGTTGTCCATTTTGACATACCAAGCTTGGGGAGCTTGCTTGAGACCATAAAGAGATTTCTTAAGGTGACAAACAAGGCTAGAGTCATTCTGGACATAGCCAGGAGGTTTTTCCATGTAGATTTCTTCTTGCAAATCTCCGTGCAAGAAGGCAGATTTAACATCCATTTGATGGACCTCCCATTTATGTGAGGCAGTAAGGGAAAGAACAAGGCAGATGGAATTCATTTTGGCTACAGGGGAAAAGGTTTCATGTAACGTCCCCGGGTCGTCATCCCACTGGCCGGGCAAACACTACTGTGCGGAATAACATCATTCTCATACTTAATTAATAACATGCATTTAAATCAAATTAAACACATTTAACTCAGAGTAAGAACAAGATTACTGCTAACATAATAATCCCTGGCATTAACAATAATTCACATGCACAACAAAATGCATGATACATATAAGCATCACAAGCATGCAAAACATAATATTAAGCATAAGCTAATACTTATCTTTGAAACCGTGGTAATTCCACCAACTACGTGCAGGCCTTCCACGAACCTCCCAGCCTTAGACCACGCTGCTCATCATTCTCAGCAGTGGGTCACCCCCGAGATGGGACTAAGCTCCACCCAAGGCAAGGAATCCTAGTCTAGGCTGAGGTTACAGGGAAAACTACACAGAATAATCGGAAGGATTCTTCCCAGGATGCCTTCTTACGCCCACTACTCACAGACTCTCATTCCCCACATGTCTATTCCGCTCGAGAGTATACACCTTCACAAGCATAGTCCATCAGTGCTTCACCTCCCTCTCTGGGTCTCGACAACAGGCCGGATCAGGAAGTCTTAGAGCTCTGTAACTAGTGCTGGACTTTCTCTGGAGGAATACCACTTCCCAACAGACTCCTTCACCTGGAAATAGCTTCTCACAGGCCTGACAGACTGCCTCTTCAACCGCAACCACCCCCCTCACCTGGAGAGAGTGTTACACACAGGCCAGACAACCTGTTTCCTTCAACTCAATTTCCAACATAGTCGGGCAACCACGAGGCTCCACACGAACATACAATGGTCCGCAAGCCACACGCAATCAATCACTGCACGACCACAACAGTCCACTGGAAACACAGACACGAGCTTCCTAAAACTGGTGACAGATAGATGCTACAGCATAACAAGGCTCAGTAATTATGGCACATTCGGTTTTCCCCAACCAACAATACATGACAGACTCACAGCTCAGGTTTCAGGGATGCGTGAGGGTGTACAGAGATCCCACACAGAGACTTAATGGTTCAGGTAAGGATTCCCTAGAACAAACACCGAAACAGAGGTCAATCATGGACACCCGCGAATTCAGACGGAGGATGGAGAATGGGAGGTCGAACCCTCAACATTGCTCATTTCCTGGGTTAAATTGCATGTGCTTGGGTTGACACATGTCATCCATGAAGTTTCATGCACTCCATCATCATGTGTTCCTCTCCAGGAACTTAGGACACAACATATATTTCACATGGATTTTTGGAATAATATTAAAATATTATTCCCAAGGACTTAAGCCCCTAGGCTCAACACTTAGCCTCTCTTTCCAACCTTCCAGCCCCCAATCCCTTACCCACTCTGTGGAAGCTTAGTCCCCCATCACTCATTCATCGTGGTCGGTCTGCATGCAGCGATGTTTATATTTTTATTAATGTTCTGCATGATTATATATACAAAAGCAGGCTCTCGGCCTTAACACTTAGGCTCTCCGGCCTAATAACACATAAGCCCACCAACTTATATAAACTTGGCTCACCAGCCTATAAAACATAATTACAATTCATAATGAAAGCTTTATACTTCATAGACATGATTTACAACAGGGCTCGGCCTTGGGGACATTACATTTCATTATAGTCAATTCCTTCAACTTGGGAAAATCCTTTGGCAACTAATCGAGCCTTGTGTCTTTCAACACTTCCATCTGATGCATACTTAGTTATGTAGACCTATTTACATCTGACAAGTTTTCTTCCTTTTGGAAGAGGTAAAAGATCCCAAGTATCGTTTGCCATTAAAGAACGATACTCTTCATTCATTGTTGTATCCCAATTTGGATGACCTAAAGCTTCTGCAAATGTCTCTGGATCATGAGTTTCTGAAACTTGAGCCAAAAGAGAAGAGGCTCGCTGGAACTGTGAATGTGTCCGACGTTGATCTGAAGGATCACTGACAAGATCACCAATTGCTTCTCGTGTTGAACAGACCCATCTAGGAAGCGGTGGAGCTAGTGTTGGTTCAGGTTCAAAGGAATCATCTGGAGGAAGGTGAGCAGGCGGAGGTGGATTTTCATCCTCACTGTCATCATATGAAGAAGAAACCAGAACAGAAGAAGGCACAAATGTCGAAGATGGCTCACAGGTCGAAGAAGGCACCACCACCGAATTAGGATCGCAGGCCAAAGAAGGCACACACGTTGAATTAGGCTCGCAGGCCAAGAGCATTTCATCAAATTTAACATCTCTTCTAATAAAAATTTCATTACAATGTGTTTGAAGAAGTCTATAACCTTTGACATCTTCAGAATAACCAACAAATATACACTTCTCACTTTTAGGCTGCAATGCTTTCCTTTTCTCATCAGGAACGTGAGCCCATGCTATACTACCAAATACATGAAAGTGACTTACATCTGGTTTAATTTTAGTCCAAGCTTCTTCCGGTTGTATATTTTTAAGAGCCTTTGTTGGAGTGTTATTTACTATGTAATTTGCACAGTTGATGGCTTCCACCCAATACTTTAGACTTAATCCCTTAGATTTGATCATACAATTAGCCATTTCTTTTAATGTGTGGTTCTTTCTCTCAACAACACCATTTTGTTGTGGTGTATATGGAACAATGTGTTGCATTTGGATTCCATGTGTAGTGCAGTAAATTGTAAAATTATTGTTCACATATTTGCCTCCATTATCTGTTCTTAACCTTTGATTTTGATGTCTAGATTGCTTTTCTACAAGGGCCTTGTAGGCCAAAAACTTCGCTCTTAAGTTTTAAGAAGTAAATCCAAGTATTTCTGGAAAAGTCATCAATGAAAGTTAAGAAATACTTGCACCTAGAAAAAGAAGGAGAAGAAAGTGGACCACACAAATCACTGTGAACAAGCTGCAAAGGACCCGAGGTGTTCCAAGAGGCACGTTTTTCAAAACTGTCCCGATGATGTTTTCCGAGAACAAAACCGACACAAACACCATCTCTGCATGAAACAAGAGTAAGACCAGTCACCATCTGTTGATTACATAGTTGTTGCAATGAGCGCTAGTTTAGATGACCAAACTGCTCATGCCAAAGTTTGCTCAAGTCATCGCTATGAGAAAAAAAAATTGATGAAAAAGATGATGACCCAAAGCTGTCAAACTTGTACAACCTGGTAATATCATCAACAATTCCAATTGCAAGAACATGCTTAGGATCTTTTAGATCCTTGATTACAACTTGGTGAGGTGAAAACTCTACCGTTTTACCTTCACCTGAATGAGTGATTTGATATATTGATAGAAGGCTACAAGAAAGACTTGGAACACATAATACATCATTGAAATGACCATTTTCTACTTGCACTGTTCCAGATCCTTCAACACTAAGAGATCTATCATCACCAACAAATATTTTATTGGTGTTACATTCATTTAGAGTAGAAAATATGTCTCTATCCTTAGCCATATGATAAGATGCTCCAGAATCAATACACCGCTTATCAAAAGTACATGTAGAAGGTGTATTAAAGGAGAAACCAGAAGCAGAAAGTGCATGTCCATGAGAAGAAGAAGAAGAAGTAGAATCAATACTGATGTTGTTCTTCTTCATCGTTGCTTCTAAAGATGCCATCTTCTTGAAACATTTGAACTCATCATGACCATCTTTATCACAAAATTTGCAATGTCTGTCAGTCTTCTTATTTTTATATTTTTCTCCTTTGTCTCCATTAGGAGCAAAAGATGTCTGAGTGGGTTTGGGACCCTTATATTGCTTGTTGTTGTGGCGAGGATGTTGCTTCTTGGGATTCTTGGGTTTATCTTTCTGATGGACAACTAAGGCTTTGTTGGACGTACCTGCAGTGACAATCACTCCAAGTTGTACTAGCTTATCTTGCTCTCTAATCAAAGCATCACAAAAGTTCTCAAGACTTGGTTTTTGATAAGATGCCCCTAGAGCCTCTTGCATGGCATAAAAGGTAGATACAAACACAAAATATGCACTACCTAGCTTAGAAAGAATAAGATAGATGCAATGATCTTTGTCTATCTTTATCTTACATTCTTCACATAAAGTTCTGAGTGTTTTAAAGTTAGATAAATAGTCTTCAATGCAAGAAAAATCACTTGGACTTAAAGTTAGTACTTGATTTTCTAACTGTTGTGCTCGAATAATATTGTGTTTACCAAACACATA